>JASFAX010007426.1:0-24918 GCA_030737875.1 Allium sativum
AAACTCAGAATTCGTCCTGCATGCGGGTGGGTTGGCCCACCACCTACCGTGTCAAACCATGGGTCGACCCCCCTTAGACATGGGTCGACCCAGGTACAGGCGGGGTCGGCCTAGACCATTGCTTCTTGCGTTAATTTCGCTATTTGAATTTCAAAATGTTATTTCAACTTTGAAAGCTCATATCTTCTTTATATGTTATCTGATTCATGTAAACTCGGGGTTTACTTGAACTATAATTCTGAGACAAACGCAACAGCAAAGTCGGTTTCTATTAGTTATGAATATTTAATTATATAATGTTCATTTTATTGTTTCTACAGTACAATTATGATGTAGTAAATTATGGGGTGTTACATAAAACATTTATAAACTCGTTTAAAAGAGATTCCAACTTCAAATTCAATGATAAATCAAAATTGAATTGTCTATTGTTATAGTATTAAAATAGTAATATTTTTTTAAATTAAATCTTTTGAAATTCAAACTTTGTAAAAATCCATTTAAAAAACATATAAGGTGTTTGAAGTAATCAATTTGGGAAAACATCGTTTACATATCTAACTCAAATTCAATTTTGAATTTACTAGTTAAATTCTATTTTAAATTAGAACAAGTCATTTCCAATTTAAAACTCTTTCAAATCCATTTCAATCTTTTCAATAGTTGTTTGAAATCATCACAATTTCATTTTTAAATCGTTTCGGATATAAAAATCCAGTTTCCATTTTCACGCTTTATTTCACTTAAATGAATATATTATTCATTTAAAACTCCAATGGAACGAGACTCAATCAATTCCCAAATTATTTCATATTCGTGGTGTTAACTTGTGTGAACAATTATAATAACAATCACAAAAGTAATCATCCATCAAACAACGGTAAAATCATAAGCGTTATAACTATTAACGCTTATACGTATATAAACAGTATAAATAATATTTAATAAACATCCATCACCCACGAAGCAATAAAGCAACCACTAGCAATCAATATATAATCAGTTGACAATTATAATAACTTTCAAGTTGAAACAAAAGAGTTCTCACAATCTTTTTTGACTGTTGTAGTAACGATCGTTTTAAATTAAATTTAACGCGGGTTTAATTTAACTCAAAATTCCAGATAGCTCATATCTGAGCTCATACAGGAGAGATCTAATTATTCAAACTTTTAAATACATTAATTAATTTAATTAATAAAATCATTAACCTTTATAATTTCCTTCCTCTTCCATTGTTAACCACTGCCACCTACATCAATCATTGTTGCTGTGATGACCTCGAACTCCCGTAGTATGAAAGAAAGGATAATCATGAGAATATAACACATAAACAGTAACAACATAACAAAAATATAGAATTACAGCAGATAAAGTACATCAAATTACACTGGGAATAATATATCATCAGAGTTACACAGCATAACAAGATCATACTTAGTACATAATACAATTTTCAACTTAATATAAAATGTCTACAGCGGAATCAAACATAATATACTAAATGAAGTATGAACAGCATAATAGAAATGGTAGAATCCATCTTCAGCTCCATAGCTATCCAGAATGAGTCTACTAAAACCTGAATAAAAGGCTGCCCGTGTGCAAAAGAGGGCACCCGAGTTTGTAAAGTGAAACAAACTACGAGTCAGTCATGGGATTGGTATGAGAAATCTTATATAACCTATTTAAAAATAAGGCTTATCAAAAAACCGCGCCGCTAATGCAGAACGGGTTTAATCCATTGGATTGCCAGTGCATAAATAAAGTAGATCATTAAAAAACTCAATGCTTTTCAGAAAAATGAAACAATTATAAGACTCAAGTCCCATCACACAATGGTCAATACAAACCGGAGGATAGAGTTTTACCTTATAATGGTCAAAAATGTTTGATACGATTAAAATGGATTTAGTATTATTATTAGTGTATATATGTTGCAAAAACAATTCAATCATAATGTACCAATCATAGATGGCATAGCTACCATATAGTATGTCACTAAATTTTGGTTTACAATCAAAACCGTATGGATCGTATTGGAAGTTGGATTTCCATCATGAACCAAGGCAAGGGATCGTCCGTCCGAATTCGAGACAATCTAGCCAAACATGTCTCAGGATCAGTCGCAACTGCACCTAGGAGCGCTAGGTCTTGTCCACAAATATGTTAGTGGATTAGCAACGCCTGAACAACATGTTTCCCTGCCCTATGGGGCGTAAATAAAGAGCCTCTAGGGACTCAAATCCGAGGTACCTTGCTTTCCATCATCCATATAAGTAAAAATGTTTGGGCTCCATACCATGACACCACTTCTAGCTAGAAAGAAACGCATGTCCTCCCTAGGGTCCTTCTCCCGTTTCTGGTTCATATAGGGGTGTGAGGCTAGTGAAGTAACGCTATACATAAAGCTATGCTAAATAAGGCTGTGCTTTGATCATCAACCACAAGGCTCTTCTTTTCAACAATAAGCCTTGATCATTTGCATCTTGGCATGTCACACTGACAATTCATGCCATGCGACTGATATCTATCAATATATAACATCTAAGCTTGTACGTCTCAGAGAAGGGTGTTAAGAAGGAGAATGAATTCTCCACCACCAAACAGATATATATATATATATATATATATATATGTTAAATAGAAATCAATCAGCATAGAATAAAATCCAATGTCGGACATACATCCATTTACAAGTCCGTTCTGGGTCTGAACGAAATCGGAGACACCTTATTCCCCATTCCATATGTCTAATATGGAAGAGAGGCTCTCGCAAATCCAGACGATCAACAAATACGTTCGGATAACAACCACTGTAACCCTTTCAAGGAAGCAACTCCAATCAAAGGCATCAGTAGTCATCCATTAGATGTGAAGATCGCCAGTCTTCGATCACCGTCTTCAAATCTTCGACTTCCAATCGTCGTATAATTATTTGAAATGAGATTTAACTTGGCCTTTTCAAATAATTCTCGAATATATCTAATTAAAACAATTCTTTCATTCCATATCATTTATAATATTTTACAATGATTTATCGCTATTTTTATTTATGTAAAAATAGCCATTTTAATTTACCGATGCTTCAGTTCATTACATGGCCCTGGCGCTGTTTTCATCAAAATTTGATTTACACATTACTCAAAATCTAACCGTTGGATCTTAGAAAATTTTATATCATTGGAAAGATCTTTCCAAAGCGAACCCAACGGTTCCAGTTTTGGGAAAATCCGACGGTCGGATCTCTTGGTATAATCATTTGAAGTTACAATTCCAAATCGCAAACTTCAGCCGCACGATTCGTTTTATTTTAATATATATATATCTATATATATATATATATATAAATTAAATCGTTCGACGATTTCAAACCGTTTTCATTTCAACATTGATTTCTTTTATGTGAAATCATTATTACGTTAAAATGTAATTTTTAATGTCATACACATTTTCATTAAATCATATCTTTTTATATGAATCCTCTTTACATTAAAAATGTAAAATTTTAATGTTTAACCTTTCATCAAGCTATAAATATTTTTATCAATCCTCTTTACATTAAAAATGTAAATTTTCAATGTTTCACTCTTTCATTTCAAAAATGAATATTGCTAATGATTCATACTTTACATTAAAAATATGATTTTTGGTAATGGTTCATATTTTACATTAAAATGTGATTTTTAGTGTAAGAATATTTTTATCAAAATGAATATTGCTAATGATTCATACTTTACATTAAAAATGTGATTTTTGGTAATGGTTCATACTTTACATTAAAATGTGATTTTGAATGTAAGAACATTTTTATCAAAATGAATATTGTAAATGAATCATTATTTACATTAAAAATGTAATTTTTAATGTTACAACATATTTCCAAACAATAAATTTTGAATCTTTTTGTATGATTCTACAATACATTAAAAATGAAATATTTTTAATGTAATCACAATTTTATGCAACTTAAATCTTTTAGACATTCTATCTTACATAAAATAAAATGTAATCTTTTTATTCATTTCTCTATTACATTAAAAATGTAATCTTTTTATTCATTTTTTTTATTACATTAAAAATGAAATCTTTTTATTCATTTCTTTTATTACATTAAAAATGAAATCTTTTTATTCATGTCTGATTTACTTTAAAAATATAAATTTCAAAGCAAACACATTTTTATACAACAATGGTCATTTTTTATGTTTCATTTACAATAAAATGTAAATTTCAAAGTGAATTCATTTTTAATGTTTCACGTACAATAAAAATGTAAATTTCAAAGTGAATACATTTCTAATGTTTCATTTACATTAGAAATGATATTTTCAATGTAAACATTTTTATTATTATAATGGCTTTTTTTAAAAGGTTCATTTATATAAAAATGTAAATTTCAATGTAAAACATTTTTATTATAACAATATTTATTTTTTATGTTTCACATACGTTAAAAATGTAAAATCCAATGTGAATACATTTTTTTATTTAACAATGTTATTTTTTTAATGTTTCACTACATTAAAAATGTATATCTCAATATAAACACTTTTTTTTATAACAATGTCTATTTTTAATGTTGTATTACATTAGAAATGTATATTTCAATATAAACACATTTTTTTATGACAATATCTATTTTTAATGTTGCGTTACATTAAAAATATATATTTCAATATAAACACATTTTCTTATAACAATGTCTATTTTTAATGTTGCATTACATTAAAAATGTATATTTCAATATAAACACATTTTTTTATGACAATATCTATTTTTAATATTGCGTTACATTAAAAATGTATATTTCAATATAAACACATATTTTTTTATAACAATGTATATTTTTAATGTTGCATTACATTAAAAATGTATATTTCAATATAAACACATTTTTTATGTCACAACGTTTATTTTTAATTCTATATACAATAAAAATCTAATTTTTATTTGTAACACCCCACGTCCATTAATGTCACTCACAAAGGGAATGCATTAACTTCCATGGAGGTTTTAAGTGAATATAGAACAGTAAAATTACAACAAGACAGATATAAAATAGTACTTGGAAATACAAAAATTTTATTTCATTGTAGCAGAAGTCAAAACATGTTTGATTACATCATAACACCATATTCAATGTCAAGTACAATATCTATCTTGATAAAACAAGTACATAATCCCATTACATGAATAGCCATTAAAAAGAAAGATAACAAGCTGGACTTTACTTCAGCAGTCCAAGCTTTCCAGAAGATAAGCGATCCAACTAGACTCCACTAGAACTTGGCCCAACCTGCGGACCTGAAGGGAGAAAAAGGATGGAAAAGAGGGGGTCAGACATAAAGTCTGGTGAATATGATAATTCTACAATACTATTACCAAAATAACTGGACTAAGGCATAAGCTGGAAAACAAGAAAATGTCTATGAAGAGCAGATTAAGGACATAGACAATCGCTAAAGGCAATGTTATAGGTGCTCCTAAATACTAAAGGATAAACACTATACTGCACCACACCAGTCACCCTAAAGATTCATCCCACTTAGCTTCACTTAGAAACTTTCCCAATGGCTTTACGTACCCCTAGCTGACTACATAGGTGCCGCCTGCCCCTATCTCCACTAGGTGTACCCTACTTCCCATTATTCGATCGGCTCCCTAACTCGTAGATACCCGTGCTGGCCCCACAGTGGGGTGTATCACTCCCCTAAAGTGGCAACCTGATACAACGGACATGCACGGCTTATACCTACACGATGCAACAACGTCTTACCTACCAGCCCGGGTCCACACACGCATATGAAACCCGTTGGACTTGCGTTGCCACCGCTCCCTGTTTTGGCCTCTTATAGTCAAACCCAGTATGCGTGTCCCGTCCTCGACTTGGGTCGAGCCCACAAAGATACGTTTTGGGATACTGGTTGAAATGGGCCCCCACTATTTACCACAAGCATTCCACCTAAGCTTGTCCCCATTAGTCCATCCCACTTAACCCACTTAGTCATGTTCATTTACATGTGTGTTTGGTTAAGTCTAATCGTATTTCAAATGCCTCTAAAGGCAACCACCAGATTCCTCATGCCACCCAAGGCACCTACTTAACCCCCATGTCCCATCTTACATGATTATCTGGTTAAGTATTTCTTAGTTCATTAAGGCCATAACCTCATAAAGACCTCTCACATTAGACTGGCATTTATGGCAGCTGGATTTGCCGGGCGGGTCCGGGCAGTCTTACACCATAAAAGAGTCTAACCTCGTGTCTTTACAACTGTTATGCTTTAGTTTGGGCCTAGGACCTCTCACATTGGGCCGACATTTGTGACTACTGGATTTGCCGGGCGGGTCCGGGCAGGTTTACATCACAAACGGGTCCAACCTCGTGTCCTAAGCATTGATTATTAATAATAATCCACTTTCCCCCAATTTTAATAATTCCCTACTTGAATTATTAATTACTTCCAATTTTTAACAATGTCCATAATTGACTCAATTATGGACATCCATTCATGGTATGCAAAATCTTACAAAATTGCACCCAATTTATTAATTCCTAATATTACCCCTACCCCACGTTTGAACGTTTCTTCGCAAAATATATGTTAGACTCGAATAGCCTAACTCATAGCATAAAAGAGATTATCATAATAACAACATGTATATGTGACCAAATGAATCATAATAAGGGGTGAAACTTGCATATGTCCAACTTGCATAGATTATACATGTCCTGGACCTAAAGGTGTCAACTTGTTCAAAATTCACCTAATATAATCTCAATCAATTTTCATAAACTTACATATGAACATGTGTGAATCAACATCATCTAATTTTTTTAACAACATGGTTTTATATGGGTACACCTAACTCAATAGGCAAATTCCCATAATCAAGTTTTATTTAATTATAGTTTCAAGTTTATGGGTACACCTAACCTAATAGGCAAATTCCCATAAACAAGATCCATTTAAATTAAGAAAAAAAAACATAACTTTAAGCATGATCCAACAACATGATTTTTCAACATAATATAGCATGATTTATAACATGGCATAGTATGATAGTATAACATAGCTTGACATGATTCTCAACATAGCACGACATAGCATAAGAGAATTTACAACATAGCATGACATAGCATATATAATTTACATCATACGACAACATAATAACATAATAAGAGATCCACAATATATAGAATTTACAATTACAAATCACATCACTTTCTTGTGATCCATTCATAACTGAGTCAAATTAGTTTGTAATAGTCTTGTGAGAATCATCATACTCACCAACAAAAGAAAAGAATTAGAGAAAGAGAGATCTTTTGATTTGATTTGTGTAGATTTAGTTGTAGATGATTAGGCTTCCTCTTCTTAGTTTGTGACGGCTATGCTGAACTCCATGGCAGCAGCATGACGGTAGCTTCTCTAATTTTACAAGTGATTTAGGTCTAGGGTCTACCCACTTATTTATAGATTTTAGAATTCATTTAGGCCATTAGATTTAACCTAGAAATAACCGCAGCTGTTCAGACAAGATGGGGTTTATCTTGTTGACTCAGCAATGAGTCAGAAGTGACTCAGCAAACACTCAGCATATTAATAAACTTCTATTCATGTCATAAATATATATATATTTTCTACAATGTACATATTAGATACATCCCCCTTTACTTATTATTGTTTTTATATACATATTAGATACATCCCCTCTCTCACACACTTATTAATATTTTTATATTCATATTAGATACATCCCCTCTCTTACACACTTTATTAATATTTTTATATTCATATTAGATACATCCCCTCTCTTACACACTTATTAATATTTTTATATTCATATTAGATACATCCCCTCTCTTACACACTTATTAATATTTTAGCAACTTTAGTGTTAATAGAAAATTCGGGGTGTTACATTCTCCCCTCCTTTTAGGATTTTGTCCCCGAAATCTTCAAGTCTGGAAGAATTTATATCCTACCATCCAAAAGTCCATCTACTCATCCATCATACACAGGCATCCATTGTCCTTAAAAGACTTCTAATGCTTTATGATCATATGCAAGTGTGTGTACATGTCCTTACCTAATGCGAAATCAGGCGGTCTACTGATTCAGTTGACCTCCTTAATGCAAATTATGTAAGTGTCATGAATCCATTATGTATGCAAAAGATCCTAATTGCTTACATATTGCTTCTATATGCGTGCACACCCATTCAACCGAATGCAGCATCCATATGATGGTACAACCATTATACATCCATTATACTAAATACATCCATATATATGCAATATGCAATATGAAGTGAGTGAGCCGATCTAGTGCCTAAAGTGTGTGTATATATGCATCCACGAGCAACCACTAGCAAACACTTGCATCCATTTTGCATCCATCATACATAACATGTCTCAAACACATGTTTCAACCATAGGATTATCCTAACTAAAGGTCAAAGATACTAATGAGAGGACATACTAAAGATAAGATAAGATAAGCTAAGCGATAAAGGAGAAATTAAAAGACATACCCTCAAAAAGAAAAGGGTACAACGAACACATCTTCTCTTCTGTCTCCCAAGTTGCGTTGCTCTCATCATCTCCCCATTGCACTTTAACCAGTCTGACCTCTCGATTCCTCAACTTTTTGATCTCCGACCCAAGAATGCATGTAGGAGCTCGTCTAATTGTTGCATCACGCTCTATTTCCACCTCTTTAAGCAAACTCGGCTCTACCACCTCCGCGGTCTTGTGCAAACACTTCCTCAAATGTGATACATGGAATACGTCGTGTACTCCACTAAGTTTCTCAGGCAACTCCACCCTATATGCCATCTTCCCAATCCTGTTTTTTTTACAGGAAACGGCCCTACAAACCTTGGTGCTAATTTCCCCACGGACCCAAAGCGAACAACATTCTGTGACGGAGATACTTTGATAAAAACCATGTCCCCAATGTCAAACTCAAGATCTGTCCTCCTCTTATCAGCATACGATTTTTGCCTATCTTGTGTTGCTTTCATCCTCCTTCGAATCAACTCAATCTTCTCCGAGGTTTCCTTAACCATATCGGGCCCAAGTAGGATTTTATCGGTAGATTCCCACCAACATGTAGGCGAACGGCAAGGCCTTCCATAAAGAGCTTCGAAAGGTGCCATGCCAATACTAGACTGAAAGCTATTATTATATGCGAATTCTACTAACGGAAGGTGCTCTTCCCATGTACCCCCAAAGTCTAGGATACAAAGCCTTAAAAGATCCTCTAGAATGCGATTCACCCTCTCGGTCTGGCCGTCTGTCTGAGGATGATATGCGGTGCTCAAACATAGCTGAGTCCCTACCGCCTCTTGTAAACTCTTCCAAAATTCGCTAGTAAAGATGGGGTCACGGTCGCTTACTATACTAGAAGGAATACCGTGCAAACGAACTATCTCCTTAATGTATACAGAAGCCAACCACGGAGCAGTCCTCTTACTTTTCACGGGAATAAAATGGGCGCTTTTAGTAAGTCTATCTACTATAACCCAAATCCCCGTGTTACCCTTCCTTGATCTTGGTAATCCATCCACAAAATCCATTGAGATGCTTTCCCATTTCCATAGTGGAACTTCTAATGGGTGAAGCAACCCACCGAGTTTCTTTTGTTCTGCTTTAACTCGTTGGCACACCAAGCATCTAGCGACGTACTCGGCCACATCCTTTTTCATACCGGCCCAAAAGAAAACCCGCTTCATATCTTTGTACATCTTATCCCTGCCGGGATGAATGGTCATTTTTGAGCGATGAGCATCATCAAGAATGGCCTTCCTTAAGTCTTCGTCTTGTGGTACACAAAGTCTATTATCCCTTCGTAACCAACCCTTATCGTCTAGGGTATACCTACGAAGATGGCTTGACGACACCCCCCCTTTGAGCTTTTCTACTATCTCAACCAACTGTGGGTCGTCTCGCTGTGCCTCACCAACCCGTCCTAGAAGTGTAGGTCTAACCTCCAAGGATGCTAACAGACCGGGTACTAAGTCAACGGAGGGTCTAAAGTCAAACATAGAGATGAATTCTAAGCTTTGTCGTTCAACAAACAACAGACTCAAGGACAACCTTTTCCTACTTAAGGCGTCTGCCACCACGTTACCCTTGCCCGGGGTATATGCTATTTCAAAATCGTAGGAGGCTAAGAATTCCATCCACCGTTGCTGCCTTAAATTCAAATCCTTCTGAGAGAATAAGTATTTTAATGATTTGTGGTCAGTGAACAGTTCGAATTTCTCACCAAGAAGATAGTGACGCCAAGACTTAAGCGCGAAAACAATTGCGGCTAGCTCTAAGTCATGCGTGGGGTAATTCTTTTCATGAACCCTCAACTACCTTCCACCATAGGCTATTACTCTTCCCTCTTGCATGAGGACCGCGCCAAGTCCCGTCCCACAAGCATCAGTATAGATGGTAAACGGTTTATTCCCGTCTGGCAGCACTAAGACTGGGGCTGAAGTTAAGGCTCTCTTTAAACGTTGGAACGCATCATCGCAATCTTTGTCCCACGTAAAAACCAGGTTCTTCTTCGTTAACCGTGTTAATGGAGCTGATATTTTTGCGAAGTCTTTGATAAACTTCCTATAATAGCCAGCCAACCCCAAGAAACTTCTTACTTCGGTTGCATTTTTAGGGACCTTCCAATCTTGGATGGCCACCACCTTTGCGGGATCCACTGCTATCCCTTCTTTGGAAACCACGTGCCCTAAGAACCGTACTTCCTTCCTCCAGAAGTGACACTTAGAAAATTTTGCCTTAAGGTTATGCGCTCGAAGGGTTTCCAACACTTCCCTAAGATGTAGGGAGTGCTCTTCTTTATTCTTAGAAAAGACTAAGATGTCATCCACAAAGACTACCACGAATTTGTTAAGGTATTCCCTAAACACCCTACTCATCAAATCAACAGAATATGCAGGGGCGTTTGTCAAACCAAAGGGCATCACTAGCCATTCATAGAATCCGTCAGGAGTCCTAAAAGCAGTCTTATCTATACTATCCTCAGCCACTCTCAGTTGATGAAAGCCAGTGGCTAAGTCCAACTGTGAAAACACTGAGGCGCCAACTAACTGATCAAAGAGATCGTCAATCCTCGGCAGTGGGTGTCGGTTCTTTTTAGTAAGCTTGTTTAGTTCTCTATAGTCCATACAAAGTCTAAGAGACCCATCCGCCTTTGTGGCAAAAACTACTGGAGCACCCCACTCCGATATACTACGTCTTATGAACCCCTTCTCAAGCAACTCCTTTACTTGCTTATTGAGTTCCCTCCTTTCACGAGGAGCCATGTGGCGCACTGGCAAAGATACGGGTTTAGCATTATCCACAAGATAAATTCGAAAGTCTATCTCCCGCTTTGGAGGTAAGCCCTTCACCTCCTCAAACACATCCGGATATTCCCGGACCACTTCTACCGATCGCAGGTTCTCTACAGACGCGTCAAGCGATTCAAGATAACTTAGCATAACGGAATTTATGGGATTACAAAAGATGTCGAGAGCATTACCAAGGCGAGTCACAAGCCTAACTACTCTCCTTTCACAATCAAGAATGGCCCTATTTCTAGACAACCAATCCATTCCTAAAATTAGCCCATAGCCCGTGAAGCCCAATACATAAGCATCACATCTAAATTCAACGCTAAGTATAGAGATTTTCAAATCCAAACATATCATGGTCAAATGAGCCGAACCCCCAATTGGATTTGAAACGACCAAGGGATCCTCTACTAAACTGGTGTTCAAGTGCAGTGATTCAACTAATGATGCAGAGATAAACGAATGAGATGCGCCAGAATCAAATAAGGTACGGACAGGATGATCAAACAGAAAAACTAAGCTTTCAACAGAAATTGTTCTACCTCTTTCTTGCAGCGGTGGGGCCGCAATAGCCTGAACTTGCTCCCTTGCCTGCCCTGGTGCCATAAGAGCCTGCACCTGTCCTCCCGAGGTAGACCCTGCCCTCTGCCCCTTCTTTGGACAGTCCTTCACTAAATGTCCCGCATCTCTACAATGAAAACAACCAGTCTTCTTTTTCTTTCTACAATCTTTGCTGAGATGGCCAGGCGTCCCACAATTGAAGCATTTCTTCTTCCCTTTGCCATTATTGTTTTTACCACCCTTCTTATTTTGCTGTTGGGGTTTCTTCTGATCCCCTTTCTTTTCAACTGCCTTATCCTCATGCATAAGTGCCATTTCTACTAGCTTTTCAAAGGTGGCTCCCATAGGGATGTGGGTCATAGCCAACCCTTGCAACGGTTCATTCAAGCCTCTAACGAACCTCAAAGCTTTCTTCTCTGGCGTGTTCACCAACTCCAAGCTAAACCTTGCTAACTGATTAAATTTATTGACATATTCCTTTACTGATGAGCTCCCTTGCTTTAGTGCCAGGAATTTTTCCATATTTAAGTTCTCCTCTGCCCTTGAAAGAAACTTTGCCTCAAACCTTCGTCTGAAATCCGCCCATGAATCAACTGGACGTTCCCCGTTAGTGACCTCCCACCAAAACGAGGCCTCTCCCTTCATTAACCAAGAAGCTAAACGGACTTTCCTCCCATCTTCCACTTCAAAGATATCCAACAATTCCTCAGTCTCCTTAAGCCAATCTCTGGCCTCCACAAACGTCTCAGTCCCTTGAAAAGTTTTTCCTCCCATAGCCTTGAATTCCTTGCACGTCTTTGCAAAAGTGTCAACACGAGGAGGAGGAGGAGGAGGAATGGGTGCAACTAGGGGTGGAGGAGTATCCGCTAGGCCTGCAGTGGTGGCCCTAGCCTCCAAGTATCTCCTAAACCACCCTGGAATCGTCACACCTTCTGGGAGATTAAGATCTTCAGCCATGCTGAAACGAAAAAGGAAAGATTCAAAATGGAGAATTCGAAAGATAAAGATAAGGATGTGGCTATTTGGGATTATGTTTTTCATAAAAACTCTCTTTAAATAACATGTTTTTTTTTTTTGAAAGCACTTCTTCCAAAAATACTTTATAAAAAAATATTTTTCTAAAATTTTTTTTTTTTATCTGTTCTGGTAACCTTATGCTCTGATACCACGTGTAACACCCCACGTCCATTAATGTCACTCACAAAGGGAATGCATTAACTTCCATGGAGGTTTTAAGTGAATATATAACAGTAAAATTACAACAAGACAGATATAAAATAGTACTTGGAAATACAAAAACTTTATTTCATTGTAGCAGAAGTCAAAACATGTTTGATTACATCATAACACCATATTCAATGTCAAGTACAATATCTATCTTGATAAAACAAGTACATAATCCCATTACATGAATAGCCATTAAAAAGAAAGATAACAAGCTGGACTTTACTTCAGCAGTCCAAGCTTTCCAGAAGATAAGCGATCCAACTAGACTCCACTAGAACTTGGCCCAACCTGCGGACCTGAAGGGAGAAAAAGGATGGAAAAGAGGGGGTCAGACATAAAGTCTGGTGAATATGATAATTCTACAATACTATTACCAAAATAACTGGACTAAGGCATAAGCTGGAAAACAAGAAAATGTCTATGAAGAGCAGATTAAGGACATAGACAATCGCTAAAGGCAACGTTATAGGTGCTCCTAAATACTAAAGGATAAACACTATACTGCACCACACCAGTCACCCTAAAGATTCATCCCACTTAGCTTCACTTAGAAACTTTCCCAATGGCTTTACGTACCCCTAGCTGACTACATAGGTGCCGCCTGCCCCTATCTCCACTAGGTGTACCCTACTTCCCATTATTCGATCGGCTCCCTAACTCGTAGATACCCGTGCTGGCCCCACAGTGGGGTGTATCACTCCCCTAAAGTGGCAACCTGATACAACGGACATGCACGGCTTATACCTACACGATGCAACAACGTCTTACCTACCAGCCCGGGTCCACACACGCATATGAAACCCGTTGGACTTGCGTTGCCACCGCTCCCTGTTTTGGCCTCTTATAGTCAAACCCAGTATGCGTGTCCCGTCCTCGACTTGGGTCGAGCCCACAAAGATACGTTTTGGGATGCTGGTTGAAATGGGCCCCCACTATTTACCACAAGCATTCCACCTAAGCTTGTCCCCATTAGTCCATCCCACTTAACCCACTTAGTCATGTTCATTTACATGTGTGTTTGGTTAAGTCTAATCGTATTTCAAATGCCTCTAAAGGCAACCACCAGATTCCTCATGCCACCCAAGGCACCTACTTAACCCCCATGTCCCATCTTACATGATTATCTGGTTAAGTATTTCTTAGTTCATTAAGGCCATAACCTCATAAAGACCTCTCACATTAGACTGGCATTTATGGCAGCTGGATTTGCCGGGCGGGTCCGGGCAGTCTTACACCATAAAAGAGTCTAACCTCGTGTCTTTACAACTGTTATGCTTTAGTTTGGGCCTAGGACCTCTCACATTGGGCCGACATTTGTGACTACTGGATTTGCCGGGCGGGTCCGGGCAGGTTTACATCACAAACGGGTCCAACCTCGTGTCCTAAGCATTGATTATTAATAATAATCCACTTTCCCCCAATTTTAATAATTCCCTACTTGAATTATTAATTACTTCCAATTTTTAACAATGTCCATAATTGACTCAATTATGGACATCCATTCATGGTATGCAAAATCTTACAAAATTGCACCCAATTTATTAATTCCTAATATTACCCCTACCCCACGTTTGAACGTTTCTTCGCAAAATATATGTTAGACTCGAATAGCCTAACTCATAGCATAAAAGAGATTATCATAATAACAACATGTATATGTGACCAAATGAATCATAATAAGGGGTGAAACTTGCATATGTCCAACTTGCATAGATTATACATGTCCTGGACCTAAAGGTGTCAACTTGTTCAAAATTCACCTAATATAATCTCAATCAATTTTCATAAACTTACATATGAACATGTGTGAATCAACATCATCTAATTTTTTTAACAACATGGTTTTATATGGGTACACCTAACTCAATAGGCAAATTCCCATAATCAAGTTTTATTTAATTATAGTTTCAAGTTTATGGGTACACCTAACCTAATAGGCAAATTCCCATAAACAAGATCCATTTAAATTAAGAAAAAAAAACATAACTTTAAGCATGATCCAACAACATGATTTTTCAACATAATATAGCATGATTTATAACATGGCATAGTATGATAGTATAACATAGCTTGACATGATTCTCAACATAGCACGACATAGCATAAGAGAATTTACAACATAGCATGACATAGCATATATAATTTACATCATACGACAACATAATAACATAATAAGAGATCCACAATATATAGAATTTACAATTACAAATCACATCACTTTCTTGTGATCCATTCATAACTGAGTCAAATTAGTTTGTAATAGTCTTGTGAGAATCATCATACTCACCAACAAAAGAAAAGAATTAGAGAAAGAGAGATCTTTTGATTTGATTTGTGTAGATTTAGTTGTAGATGATTAGGCTTCCTCTTCTTAGTTTGTGACGGCTATGCTGAACTCCATGGCAGCAGCATGACGGTAGCTTCTCTAATTTTACAAGTGATTTAGGTCTAGGGTCTACCCACTTATTTATAGATTTTAGAATTCATTTAGGCCATTAGATTTAACCTAGAAATAACCGCAGCTGTTCAGACAAGATGGGGTTTATCTTGTTGACTCAGCAATGAGTCAGAAGTGACTCAGCAAACACTCAGCATATTAATAAACTTCTATTCATGTCATAAATATATATATATTTTCTACAATGTACATATTAGATACATCCCCCTTTACTTATTATTGTTTTTATATACATATTAGATACATCCCCTCTCTCACACACTTATTAATATTTTTATATTCATATTAGATACATCCCCTCTCTTACACACTTTATTAATATTTTTATATTCATATTAGATACATCCCCTCTCTTACACACTTATTAATATTTTTATATTCATATTAGATACATCCCCTCTCTTACACACTTATTAATATTTTAGCAACTTTAGTGTTAATAGAAAATTCGGGGTGTTACATTATTGTTTAAACAATTTTATATCATAACATGAATATTTCAGAAAATTTCGGCTGCATAACGGCAGGGTAATTAAAACCGACACCGTCCCTAGTACGAATCTTCGCGCTAATAAGGCCTCACAGCAATACAAGGGTTTTATTTTTCCTAATACAATTTTTTTTCTCTATACAATTGAATTTTCCACAAACACGATCAATTTCATTTAAGTCACAATCAACCACAAAAAATCAACCAATTCCACATCACAATACAATCAAGTCGTCCATGGTCTGTGTACGATGGGTGTCGGGAGCTTCTAAACTCCATCTGCAACCTAATATAATTTTATTTATTTAATTCGAATTCAAAAATCTCACATTGCTTTTTATTTCTTCTAAAATTGTGGAGTGCTCCAAAAATTATGTGGTCTCTTCTGAAATGTATCTTGAATTTACGGTTCCGATGCTTCCTGTTTCATCAGATTTCGACATCATATCAAAAAGTTGTGTATTTTCAAAGGTTCACGATAATTTAAAAGTTAATTAATAAAATAATTAAATTAAAAAAGTTTAACCTCCTTCTTCAAAAACAAAACCGACAGTTCTAAACCCAGGTTCGAACCTAGGGTTCGATTTGGCGCGCGACACGAGACACGTGGCGTCGACCAGAATAGGCCACGCTGTAGGGCTATGAGCGGCGCACCTTTTGGTGGTAGCAGTGTCCCGATCGATCGTTGGTGGGGCACGCTAGGGAGTGCGATGCGGCGTGGCTTCAGGGCCTCCAATCTCGAGATTCACACAACTATAGGGGCAAATCGGGTATGGAATTGAAGAGGATGGAGAGCTTTACAGAATTCCCTAAAGGAGTGTTTGATTTTGTTGAATGGATTGAATGTTATTTGAGGGGGAACATTAGAGCAACAGCCGCCATCGATTTGGGGGCGATGAGGGTTTGAACAAATACGACAAAATGGAATTCTTATTTTAATATATATATATATACTATTTAATTTAATTTTAGTTTATAAATTATTTGTTTGTTGGGCTGGACTCCAAACGAGGCCCAACGACTGTTGCCCTTAGCTAACTACCCCTGTTCCGGACACAATGGAGTAGGTCTCATTCGACCGTTCGACTGTTTCAGTCCAATTTCTTTTTTAAATTTAATAATAAAACATTTTATTATTTAATTTGATCGTACATTTTAATTTACCGAGGCCATAGACTGACTCCAAAAATTCCCAAAAAAATAAATCTAGCTATGTTTTGACGATACAGTTCTAACAAAATTAATTTTGTCGAATTTGGAGACTGTTTGAAAAATGGCTATTTTCTGGTCGATCCAAATTGACTGAAATTGTCAAAAAACATTTTCTTTTTCCACGCTCACATATTAATTCCAAAAATCATGAAAATTGGAATCCTGTAATAATTTGACATTCTAGATCCAACTAGGGTTGTTTCGTCGAAAACAGAGGTCATTTGCAAACTGGCTATTTCTACGGGCTATATATTATATTAAATTCCATAGCGACTATTCTGAATATTCTATTGGCCATTACTTTTTACTCTCGCTACGAAATTTCAATTTTTCGGATTCGTTTGAAAGATAATTTTAAACAGATTCAAATATTTTTGGTTTTCCTAAAATCCAATTTATTTTGAATCCTGTACATTCAGTCAAAGTTCGAATTCAAATTTTCAAACTGCCGCGTTATTTCTAATTCCTTTTAAAATTAAAATAAATATATTCATTCTAACTTTGATTTAAATAAAAATTTTAATCGTTATTATTTAAAATAAATTATTTCAATTATTCAAAATTCAATAAAATGGCCAAAATAAAAATTTTAAATTGGTTCTGATTTTCCGGGTTGTTACAATCTTCCCCACTTAAAATCTTTTCATCCCCGAAAAGGAAACAACGATAAAGTAGGAAACAAAATGGAAAATGTAATACATTGTAAATGTACCTTGCGCTAGAGCTAGTCAGAGAAATCCACTCCGCACTGGGGATAAGCTTGTTTGATGCTATCCTCAGTCTCCCATGTACAACCTCTAGGATCTCCGCTCCACTGCACTTTAACTAGATAAATTCTTTCGTTCCTCAAAACTTGGGTATCTTTGCTTATGATCTTTACTGGCTCCCTTCTTACTGCTAAGCTTGGGGTAATCTCCAAATCTTATTGTGCAGCTTCCTCTACAATCAAGTCTGGATCATGTACATGCTTTCGAAGTTGAAACACGTGGAATACATCATGTACCCCCTGACAACCAGTCAGGCAACTGAACCCTGTAAGCGAGAGTTCCAATTCTTTATAGAATATGAAATGGACCAATGAATCAAGGAGCCAGCTTCCCAGTCTTCCCGAAACGAATTACTCCTCTCAATGGGGAAACCCTCAAGTATACATAATCATCAACATAAAATTCTAAATCCCTTTTCTTGAATCTGCATAACTTTTCTATCGGCTCTGAGCTGCTAGTAATCGCTTCTTAATGAAATCAACTTTATCCAAAGCTTCGCGAATCATGTCGGGACCCAATACTAGTCTATTGCATGCTTCTACCCAACAAGCGGGAGATCTACATGGCCTGCCATATAATGCTTCGAATGGCGACATTTGCAAGCTTGCTTGTTAACTATTATTATAAGAGAACTCAACCAAATGCAAGTGATCTTCCCACGATCCGCAAAAATCAAGAATACATGCCCACAACAAGTCTTCCAGTATACAGTTCACCCTCTCGGTCTAGCCATCTGTTTGAGGATGATATGCGGTGCTCAGATTTAACTTTGTCCCCAGCTCTTCTTGGAATGCTTCCCAGAATTTACTAGCGAATATCAGATCGTAGTCACTAACAATGCTACTGGGAACTCCATGTAGTCTGACAATTTCTTTGAAATGAATTTTTGCCAAACTTTGAGCTATCCTAGTCGATCTGACATGAATAAAATGGGCAGACTTTGTGAAATGGTCTACGATCACCCAAATACTGTCATTAGCTTTCCTGGTTCGGGGCAAGCCATCAATAAAATCCATGGATATTTGATCCCACTTCCAACTTGGAACTTCTAGTGGTTGTAACAGGCCAGTAGGTTTTTGCTGATCACTCTTGATTTGCTGGCAAGTAGAACACCTGTTGACATAAATGGAAATGTCTCTTTTCATAGATTTCCACCAGAATGTGTGCTTGAGATCATGATGCATCTTACTCACCCCTGGATGAATACAAAGCATGGATTTATGACATTCATCCGTTACTTCTTTTCTGAGCTCAGGGTTATTCGGAACACAAATTCGGCCTTATAACCTCAGAATTCCTTTGTTATCAATTTGAAAAATCGAGGGTTCACCTTCCCGAACTCTTTTACTAATTCTATGTATAAATTCATCATCCTTCTGAAGAGTAGAGATTTTGTCAATCTATAAAGGCGTAATGATAAGATTGGCGATGATAAGATTGGTGATGACCGCATTCTTTTGCTGAGCGCATCGGCTACAACATTGGCTTTCCCTAGAGTATACAAGATGTCTAGATCATAAGCCGCAAGAAATTATAACCAACATTGCTGCCTCAAATTCAAGTCCCTTTGGGTGAACAAATACCTCAAAGATTTATGATCTGTATATAATTCGAACTTCTCACCCAAAAGATAGTGCCTCTATATCTTTGAAGCAAACACGATGGCCAACAACTCAAGATCATGAGTAGGATATCTCTTCTCATGTGGCTTCAATTGACGGCTAGCATAAGCGACTACTTTGTCTCTTGGCATTAATACCGCACCAATACCTTCAATAGAAGCATCTGTCCAAGCTTTTAAATCTTGATTGCCATCAATAATAGTCAACACTGGAGCAGTAGTCAATCTCGATTTCAGCTCTTGGAAAGCTGCCTCACATTCCGATGTCCAATTAAACTTTGTGTGCTTCTTTATAAGCTTCGTTAATGGACAAGATAGTTTTGAAAAATATTTAACGAATTTCCGGTAATAACCAGCCAATCCTAGGAAACTTATGACTTCTGTAGGAGTGCTAGGCTGCTTCTAATCTTGAATGGCTGTGATTTTGCTTGGATCCACTGAAACTCCTTCCTTCAATACTACATGACCGAGGAATTTTACTTCTTCTTGCCAGAATATGCATTTAGAAAATTTGGCCTTTAATACATTCTTTCTCAGAATTTTCAAAACTTGTTCCAAATGCTTTTCATGCTTGTTAGTTCACTTAGAGAAGATTAAGATGTCATCAATGAAAACCAGGGTAAATTTATTCAAAACATCCTGAAGTACCCTGTTCATTAAATCGACAAAATAAGCAGGAGCGTTGCATAAGCCGAACGACATTACTAACCACTCATAAAATATATCTGGACCTCTGAAAGCTGTCAAAGGAACACATTATCCAGCAATTCACATTTGATGAAAACTTGTAGCTAGGTCCATTTTAGAAAACACTTTTGCTCCATTCAAACGATCTAATAAATCATCTATACGGGGAAATGGATACTTATTCTTGAGTGTCTTCTTGTTGAGGTCTCGGTAATCAACACATAATCTAAGAGTACCATCTGACTTTGGAACAAACACCATTACTGCACCCCAATTTGAAAAGCTAGGCCTGATCAGACCTTTCCATAAAAGCTGTTTAGTTTGATTGCCTAACTCTTCTTTCTCTTTCCATGTCATTTTTCGAATAAGATGCACAACTGGCCTCGCATTCAGAATTAGAACGATTCTGAAGTTAATTTCCCTCCGCGGAGGTAAGCTATCAACTTCTTCAACACATCCTTGTAATTCTTAACAACATGAATATCTTCAGTAGTAGTGGGAGAAACCTCAAGAGCGGCCCAAAATTCTTTTATGTCAGAATCTGAGCCTACACAAGGTATAACAACATTGGCAAGCTTCGTTTTAATTCTAACAACTTTTTCTACACATTTAACTTCGGCTTCATATTGGTTAACCAGTCCAGCCCGAGAATGATGTCAAATTCAGAGAAATCCATAATGATCAAATTAAAAGAAAACTCGTAACGGGAAAAGGAAATAGGCACTCTATAATACATACTGAGAATAAGAGAACCTTCTATCCGATTATGAACTCTAACCGATTCCTTAAGTGTAACACCCCGAATTTTAGTTAATACTAAAATTCACTAATTACAGGATAAATAATCTCAGACATGGGAATTGGGGGTAACGGGCTGCGTTATTGCGTTCGTCTCGGAAAAATACGCGAAATAGAGTCCGAGTTTTCGAGAATCGGAGTCCGTATGGCCCGGTTATGGCCCAAAGAAGTTTGCAGAAAATTTAGAGCTAAAAACAGATTTAGAAACTTAAATTCAGATTTTAAATTAGAACCAGCGGGGCCAGGCGGGAAGATTCCCGCCCTAAGCATGTCGACAGGGCTGTCGACAGGCCTGTCGACAGGGGTGTCGACTTGCCTGTCGACACGGCGTGTCGAACCAGGGTGCTTGGGTGCACCAGATCTGGTTTTCTGGCTAGGGCTGGGCTGGGTTCTAGAGATTTCCTAAATCTAACGGACCTAATCTAATTTAGGGTTAATCTAAGGGCCTAAAACACTCTCCTAATCTATAAATACACCCTAAACCTACCTTAATCCATACTAAAAATAGAAATGAAGGCCTCATGCCGCCAAATTAAATCCTAGAAGGAGTCTCCACTAATCTAAGAAGGAAGTTGCAAGCTAATCCCTCTCAAATCATTCTCTAATCATCACCATCTTAATATTTACAACTAATTCCCCCTTCATAAGCTTGCTAATCTTGGTTGTGGTGAGTTTCTATCACTTTAACATCAATTGTTAAAGTAAGTAGATTGGGTGTAATGAGACTTATGGTCTTAGATGCGGATTAGTGAGTTTGAATCATTTGTAATGATATGCTATTCCATGTTTTTCTATGTATATGCATAATTAATAAGTGAGTTTATGCATGTTTGATAAGTTGGTTTATGCATGCTTAACAAGTTGGTTTATGCATATTTAACAAGTGGATTTATGCATGTTTAATATGTGGGTTTATGCATATTTAATAAGTGGATTTATGCATGTTTAACAAAGTGAGTTATGCAAGTTCATATGCAAGTTATGTATATGTTTAAATGTAAGCTTAACATGATTTGCAAGTTATGAATGCTTATGCAAGTATATGAATGCTTATGCAAGATATGTATATGCTTAAATGCAAGTTTAACATGATATGCAAGTCATGCATGCTTATGCAAGTATGTGAATGTTTATGCAAGTATGTGAATGCTTATGCAAGTATGTAAATGCTTATGCAAGTATGTGAATGTTTATGCAAGTATGTGAATGCTTATGCAAGTATGTAAATGCTTATGCAAGTATGTGAATGCTTATGCAAGTTATGTGTATGCTTAAATGCATGTTTAACATGTTATGCAAGTTATGAGAATGCTTATATGCAAGTTCAACATGTTATGCAAGATATGTGTATGATAATATGCAAGCTCATATGTCATATGTTATGCAAATCATGTGTGTGATAATATGCAAGTTTGGGTTATATGTAGTTGGGTTAATATATGCTCATATATGCAAGTTGACATCCTCTTAACCCATGACAAAGTTGTATGCTAAACCCATGATATTTGTGATGATCTTCCCCTTATTTATGTCATGAAATGAGAACGATTTACGTGGGGAACGATGGGGTTGGTAAATATGTTAATAAAAGTATGATTGGGTATGATTAAGCATACCATAAAAATAAATTACCATAAGTGGGAATTTACCTATTGAGTTAGGTCTACCCCATGGAATTTACCTATTGAGTTAGGTCTACCCATGTTATGGAAAACTTGATATTAATTAGGGATAATTAATATGGGGGGGTGATTAATTAGGTGTAATTAATCGACTAAGACACGAGGTTGGACTCATTTGTAGTGTAAAACTGCCCGGACCCGACCGGCTGAACCAGTTCCTACAAATGTCAGCCCAATGTGAGAGGTCTTAGCCATAAATTAAATACGTGATTAAAGTAAAGACACGAGGTTAGGCTCTGTTATGACGTAAGACTGCCCGAACTCTACCGGCTTAACCAGGCGGTCATAACAGCCAGTCTAATGTGGGAGGTCTTTATGGGAGATCACGGTCTTAATTAATTAAGAAACACTTAACCATATTAGCATGTAGTGGGACATGAGGGGTTAAGTGGGTGCCTTGGGTGGCATGTGGAAATTTTGTGGTTGCCTTGGTGGCATGTGGAATCTAGTGGGTTGCCTTGGGTGGCAATAGAAAATATGATTAGAATACTTAACCAAGTGGAAACATGTAATTAAACATGATTAAAGGGTTAAGTGGGATACACTAGATATATGACAAGCTTAGGTGGGTAGTTTGTGGGGGCCCATTTCAACCAATATCCCAAACGTATCTTTGTGGGCTCGACCCATGTCGAGTGATGGGACACGCATATTGGGCTTGATTATAAGAGGCCAAAACGGGTTAGCGGTGGCAACGCAAGTCCAACGGGTTTCATATGCGTGTGTGGGCCCGGGCTGGTAGATAAGCCGTTGTTGCATCGTGTAGATATAAAGCCGTGCACCGTTGATAGTATTGGGTAGCCACTTTAGGGGAGTGATACACCCCACTGTGGGACCAGCACGGGTATCTACGGTAGGGAGCCGATCGATGGGGAGTAGTGGGTACACCTAATAAAGATAGGGGCAGACGGCACCTATGTAGGGGTACACGAAACTACTGGGTAAGAATTACTGAGTACACCTAGTGGAGATAGGGGCAGACGGCACCTATGTAGTGGCTAGGGGTACACGAGACTACTGGGGAAATTTTCTAAGTCCTTGGAAGGGATCAACCTTTAAGGAGGAATGACTGGTGTGGTGCAGTTAGTAATTATCCTTGGGTGGGTAGATGCGTCCTTACGGTTATCTTAGTTTATCCTAAGTCTACCAAGCTGCTTAGTGTAGCCATTCATCCCCAGATATTACCGTAGGTCAAGTTTATGTCTTCTCTGGTTACTTTAATGATTGTATTGTTAAAGTTATAGGGCTCACTCAGACTTATGTCTGACCCCGTTGTTTTTATCTTTTTCCCAACCCTCAGGTCCTACGGTGGATCCTAGCGGTAGTAGAGCTTGATCGGATTGCTGTTCCAGTCTTTAGGAGCTTGGGTAGATGTAAAGCTCCAGTTATCCAGTTATCTTTTCTTTTGTTCTGGCTATTGTATAAGAGAGTGGGATTATGTACTTCTTTATTTTGATGGATATTGTACTTGACTTTTATCGTGGTTTTATGATGTAACCAGACATGTTTATTTCCGCTGTTATGAGATGATGTTTTAAAATTTCAAGTACTATTTATATCTGTCTTGTTGTAATTTTTCTGTTCTATATTCACTAAAATACTCCACCGATGCTATGGCATTCCCTTAGTGAGTGACCATAGCGGGCGTGGGGTGTTACATTAAGGTTACTTAGTTTTAACTTCAACTCCTTAATTATATTGCTTGAAATATAGCTTTGTGATGTGCTCGTATCGAAGAATACTTTAACCGGAATATTGTTGACCGTAAGGGTCCCTTCCAAAACATCTGGCCTTTGCTGACTAGTTGAAGGTGCTGGAGCTTCTACCACTTTATTGAATTGAGCTTCTTTGAACTCTTTCAAATTTCAGCAATCTCTACTTATATAACCTAACTTATGGAAAATATTATTGCATTCTCTTTTCTCTTGGGTCTTTTTATTGGATCTAGTCCATTCTTCCTTTGTTTCTTCGACGATTTGCAATTTCTTATCGAATGCCCTTGCTTATTACACTTGAGACATACGACGGTCTTTACCTTTTTCTGACCGACTTTAGGCTTTTTA
>JASFAX010007427.1:0-24913 GCA_030737875.1 Allium sativum
CAACTTCTACGTCATCTCCTTAAATGTACCCTTTGACGAAAATTAAAAAATTATATCAAATCATAACGAAGATGAAAGTGAAAATGAGATAGATGAAACAAATAATGAAAATAATCAACCAAATAAAAGAATTAGATTACTAACAGACCACCCTGTAGAAAATATCTTAGGAGATATTGAATCCGTTGTTAGGACTCGAAACCAATTAAATAGTATGAGTAATTTAGCATTTATTTTAACTATTGAACCTAAGAATCCAAAGGAAGCATCATCCGATGATTCATGGATCCTTGCTATGCAAGAAGAATTGAATCAATTTACGAGGAATGATGTATGGGAATTTGTTCCTATACTAGTGGATAAAACAATAATTGGAACTAAATGGGTATATAAAAAGAAAATGAATGAATACAGTGAGGTTGTAAGAAATAAGGCGTGATTAGTAGCGCAAGGTTATACTCAAGAAGAAGTAATAGATTACGATAAAATGTTTGCCAGAAGCAATTAGGATATTATTAGCCTTTGTTAACCATAATAATTTCAAATTATATCAAATGGATGTTATATGCGCTTTGCTAAACGGGTTTGGTAAAGAAGACGTATATGTAGAGCAACCACCTCTTTTTGAAGATGAAAAATTACCAAATCATGTATATAAACTAAAGAAAGCGTTAAATGGATTAAAACAAGCTCCTAGAGCTTGGTATGATCGATTAAGAACATACTTATTGCAATCAAACTTCGAAATTAGTAAAATAGATAATACACTTTTTATTAAAAGAAATAATAACGATATACAATTAGTACAAATATATGTTGACGATATTATCTTCGGATCGACAAATAACAAAATGAATAAAGAATTTGCAGATATTATGATCCAAGAATTTGAGATGAGTCACATAGGAAAATTAACATTCTTCTTAGGCTTACAAATTCGTCAATTAAAGAATGGAATATTTATTAATCAAGAAAAATACGCAAGAGATTTAATTAATAAATATAATTTAACAACTAATGAGAGACTAACACCAATGACAACTAATATAGCCTTAAATAAAGATGACACGTCAAAAGACGTTGATCAAAAATTATATAGAGGTATGATAGGATCATTATTATATATAACCGCTAGTAGACCAAATATAATGCATAGTGTATGTCCTGTGCAAGATATCAGTCGTAACATAAAGAAACTCATTTGAAAGCCGTAAAACGTATTCTAAGATATGTAAAACATACATTATATTTTGGATTATTTTATCCTAAAAATGATTCGCTTGATTTAATTTCTTATTATGACGCTGATTATGCGGGGTGTAAATCCGACCATAGAAGTACCGGTGGAACATGTCACTTCTTAGGACATTCACTGGTTTCTTGGTTTAGTAAAAAGCAAAATACCGTATTTTTGTCAACAACTGAAGCAAAATATATATCTGATGCTTTGATTTGTTCACAAGTAATATATATGCAACAAACTCTAAATGATTTTGGACTAATATAAATAAATCATCAATATACTGCGATAATACGAGCGCTACAAATATATCTAAAAATCCAACTCATCATTCAAGAACTAAACATATTGATACACGACATCATTTTCTGAGAGATAATGTAAGTAAAGAGAAAATTTCACTCGAAATTATAGAAACAGAAACACCAATAGCAGATATATTAACAAAACCATTAAACGAAGCAACATTCATTAAATTTAGAAGAGAACTAGGTACTTGTTCATTAAGTGAATTAGAATAATTAAACATATTAATATATATAAGAATAATAAGAAAAATCAGAAAATTGAAATTAAAAATACATGTATGTCGATATACATTTTTAGATATGTCGACATATAACTGCCAGATTTCAAAAATTAATTCCCACCAAAAGTTGGTTATAACAACTATTTAAATTTTCTATTTCGAATTTTCTTCTTCATCCTCTTATTTCATTTTTGAAAAAAATCAAAACTAAAATAAACCATGGCCTCCACTAATTATAATGACCAAATTAATTCCGAATCGTCCGCTGGACCATCCGAAGGTCCATTTCAACGCTCTACTCATGCTCGTGTGATAAAATTGGAAGAGAAAATGGAGTATGTTCTCCAAATGCTCATTGAAATCCAAGTTCTTCAAATTCGAATGAATCAAAAAGCATGTAAAGTAAAGAAAATCATGAGAAACCTCCAAAAATTTATTATGGATAATTAAACAAATATGATTATCATTGAAGATGATAATCCAATAATGGAAGAGGAAGAAGAGGAAGAGATGATAGAAGAGGAGGAAAAAGAAGAGGCACAACAAGGTGGCATCAACAAAGGTCTCTCTGATTTTATAAGGTGGCATCAACAAGAAGAAAAGCTCACTAGTTCTTCTTGGGTTTCTCAGCAAAAGCTGTTTGGGATTACTTCGGAAACTTGGTTGGTCTATGAGGTAATGCATCTTCTCTGATGGTATACTGAGTTTCTAGTGGAATGGAAACTCAGGAAAATCTGTTAGATCGATCCTCTTTCGTTTGATCTCTTGTCTTGTCTGTTGGCATATTTGGTGCTCGAGAAATAAGGCAATTTTTGATGAGGTACCTATGGATCCTTCTTCCATCGTCGGAAAAGTAAGGAATGATGTGTTCCTTGCGTTTCGTGCCAGATCTTTTAGAGGTTCAATTTGTTCCCGATCGAGATGGTTGGCTGGAACCTTTGATATTGCATCGGTTCCAACTACCCCTCGAGAGGGGGTTGGTTGAACTCTCTTCATCTAGGATTAGCCGGATCCGTCCCACTATCCTTTTGGTACTTGTCACCCCTTCCCCCCAAACACTGATATGGTTTTCTATTGCTACGGGGCCTGAATATATAGGTATTTTGGATCGTTGGACTATGGATCCCTTGGATCTGGAGTAGCTATCTTGCTTTTGGAATTTTTGGTCGGACTGGGTTTTGGCATGATCTGTTCTCAGTGCTGATCGACATTTTTTAGGTTCAGAGCCTTGTCTAGCGGGATCTGTTGATGGGATGGTTTCTTGATTAATCGTTCGCCGGTCCTCTTTGCAGCAGAGTTGGCCTTGTTGGTCGTCTATATCTATATGGTTTTCGACCGCATTGTGTACCTTGTTTCCTTTTGTTTTTGTTTTTGGTGTTATGTATCGGCATTGTATATTGCACAGTTTGGCATGTTGTGTGCACAGATACTGTAGCCATTTCTGTAGATCTGTTTCTGTGAGCCATTGGAGAATGGCTAGATTCTCCCTTTTGTTATATATATTTGAAAAAAAGGAGGAGTATGTAAAATTCATGATAACAAGGGGAGTATTAGAAGGATCAGAATCAACAGGTATGAATATTTTATAAATCAAGGGTTGTCATCATCAAAAAGGGGGAGATTGTTTGAGAATGAAGTTTTGATGACAACAACCTTATTTCAATTACCATTGATTATAAAATATATACTAACATCTCTATCTAGAATATATATATATATACATATATGCAGGATTTGTATACAGTACTTAAATACTGAAGACTGTACAGTTTTAGAGTTTCAAGTGATTCAAGATTCAGAAGAGATTCAAGACTCATGAGTAATCAAGTTATCAAGAGTTCAAGACAAATATAGTGATAGAGTGTGGTTTATATGTAAGATTCTGAATAGCACTTCAGGTTCAAATTCTGTTTTTCAAATTCTGATTTTCAGAATTCAAATTTAAATTCCAAATTGTTTTTCTATCTTACTTACGATTTCAAATATAAGTTTTAAAGTTTAATATATAAGTTTATATAACTTTATATAGTTATATTGTTTTATAGTTATATAGTTTTAAACCTTATAAATTTAAAAATGTGTTTATATAATATATAATTATGTTTTCATATGATTCACTTTAGAGTACTCATTTATATCACTAAGTTTTAATTCAAGAATTTGCAGAATAATATATTGTTTAAACACTTGAAAAATAGATTTAAAAAATATTTTTAACATACATATGTCGACATACATAGGAGGCTATGTCGACATACAACTGCCAAAAACTCAATTTTGAAAGGAAGTGTCTTTTCACTATTTGTAATGTTCCAGAAATGTTGCAACCATTCAAATCTTATAAATATTTTTTTTCATAATTCATCTTCTGAATCTTCACCCCTCATCATTCCACCATTATTTTTTATCATTTTATTGATTTCTACACTTCTACTTTGCCGATTTCTACTCTAATTATATAAAACTTCTTCTTTTCTCACTCTCTATCCACTACTCTCTGAACTGAAGTGCTATTGAAGAGTTATAGGGCTGTTGTAATCTTTTGGTAAGTGTTTGGGAAAGGGTGTGTTCCTTGTATCCCTGAAATTAAGAAAAGCGAGCGGTGTAAACCTTGTAGCCGTGAAATAAAAGGTGGTTGGAGCGGTGCTAACCTTGTAGCCGTGAAATCAAGGGGATTGTACTTGGATAGTGAAATTAATAAAACTTTGCGCAATCCTGCGTTGTGTGGGACTGGACGTAGGAATAACCCAAACCAGTATAAAATCCGGTGTGTTCTTTCCTTTTCTGCATTTTGTTTTTGTTTATTTATGTGTTTGTGTTTGATTTTTTGTTTGTGATCATCTTTGTTGTGTGTTATTCATATAGTAGATCATATAGTTTAAGATTGTCATAAATTCTTTGAAAACACTATTCACCCCTTTAGCGTTTGTGTTTCATTAAGGTCCGCATTCCGCATTCCCTAACAATTAGGGGCTACAGTCCATGACGATCCCATAAAAAATAATTGGGTAGGAAACCATACTGGCCCAAATGAATCTTAACCATATTCAGTATTAAATAGTTCAACAATTTGCACCTACTACATGGACAACGAACTTCTGTACTATTTCCAATATTACTTATCGCAAACTCGATGAACGCTTTTATCCCATTTTGAATTGTTCACTTGTTGCACCATCAATTCTCCTTCTTTGATACATCCAACTCCGATCAATAAAGTAATTGACCATTTTTCCTACTTTAAAACCTATGATGAAGTAAAAAAAATAATCGTTAATTTAATATGTTGTTTAAATTTTATTTACTGATTTAGTAAACATGTACTAATTTTTTTTTTACAAACATTATTTTAAATAAACACCTATAGGTTCATTGACGCTTATGTGTCTTCTTTGATGGTCAATCATCCTACTTCCCATTACAAACACATTAGTAATTATATTTCGTAAATCACATCAATTTAAACGATTTCACAAAATTTCGGCAGTATTTCCCCGTGTTCCTTGTATCGTACAAACATGCTTGTACACAAGGAACGTAAAGAAAATTCCGTTGAAATTGCTGGATCTAGATTAACCCTAGAGGAGGTGAAAAGGGTATTGGAGTATTACGAGATATTTAAAAATTATCACAACACAGAATGCAACAGTGAAAATAAATGCAGAAAGTTAATAACAAATTTTTTACCCAGCTTCGGCAAACCCTGCCTACCCGTTGCATTCCTAAGATTTTTATTGGGTATTAAAACAGGTCCCGCTTACAAAACCCTGTAAACTCGAAAGCCCTGCGCCTATTCTAATCCTACGTTCATAACCCTAGACTGATCTTTATCCCCAAGATTATATTTTTCCCCTAGCTACAAACCCGTAACTAGTAAACTCTAGTTTAAGTGATCAACTAGTAAACCCCTAGTTATTACAGATACTAGAAAACTGTTTGAGATGGCTACAAAAGAAAATAGAAAATACAATATAAGATAAATAAAAAAACCCCTTTTTAATTCTAAGTTAAAACAAGGTCGACACTATCTCTCTTTATTTCATTTGAACGTTGCTCCAAAAATAATGTTGGCCAAGCTCAAAACTAAATTTGGGTTTTTTTTGTTCTCCCCCAAATCGCAATTGATTGTACTTTGATTTCGTTCTTCTTTAACTTTGAATCAGTTGATGCTCAGCGACTGCTCCTCTTTGTCAATCAATTCAGGGATTGCTCTCGATCGAAACCCAAAGATGTGAGTTCTCATATTTTTTTTATTCTTTGCTTGAATTTGTTGCTTATGGTTTTCGATCAGGCCTGTGATGAATTTGTGTGAGTATATATAGGGTACGCACAAACCCTAGTTACACTTTGATTTCATGGAAATGACTTGTTGATTAGTGTTGCATGATTTCCCCCCTTTTGTTGCCTGAATGACATGGCTCTTCTGTGATTGTCCTTCTTTGACATGTTTGAATCGCGTGATTGAATTGTTGGAAAAATATGCCGTGGAAAATTCACTTGCCAAAACTGGAAATCTTCTTGTGTGATTTTAGCAGTATGAATTCCCTTGCTCAAGTTGATGTTGATAAAATCTGGAAACAAGATTGCTTTCCTGCAAAAATTTACTTGTCCAAAAACTTGAGACATTTAAATTTCATGCCAAATTTAATCTGGAAATATTTGGAATTACAAAATTTATATCTTTCCAGAAATTTGCATGTTGAAAAATGACTTTGTCTTGATTACTTCGGTTGCATGCTTCTCTTGCTTTTGTCTGGAATCATTAAAAAATTCCTGCTAAAAAATGAGATGCCGAAATTATTTTCTTTCCAAAAATTGATCACTGAATATTTGGGAAAAACTATTCTCTGCATTGTTTTGTAAATTCATTCGCCACATAACTGTTGAAATCTTGTCCAAAAAAGTTACTGTTATTTCTTGGAAAATAGTATGGCAATTCGAATTGATTTGTTACCCTGTTTTATAGAATGAAATTTTTGCAAATAATACTTGCCATCAATATTGAGCATGCCATGAATGTCTGTACATTTCTAAAAATACTTCCAACACTTGCTATATTTGTTGGATGATTCCATAAAGTGGTCGACTTGTCCCTCTTTAAGTTGTTGAAAAAAAAATTCTTGCCAAGATGGTACTGTGATTGATCATCGGAAATAATGGACTGATTTTCTTTGCTCCAAAAAAAAAAATGCATGTATATTTTTTAATGCTGTCGAGCTTGTATCACTTTGGGTTTGGTATGACTTGAATTGTTTTATGTCTTGCCGAAAACAATTTGCTACTTTGCCTTTTATTGTTGATGGGTAGATGATTTGCACCCTGACATGTTTTCACTTCCCATTATCTTCTTTGTTTGTGGTATTACCCTGCAATGTATTGAAACATACATGTGTGCTTTGTATAGCCGAACCCATTGTTCTATTTGCACAGTCCATGCTGCCATGTTTGAGCTATTACTTCTTGTGTTTGTGTTGCTTGACCATGTTGCTAGCCTTGCACTTTCTTGTACCCTGTGTCATTTGTGTATTTCAAATAATGTGCACAATTTGTTGTTGAATGCTTGACCACTTTTGTTCCCTATTTCTTGAACTGTCAATTTTGAATGTGCCATACCTTGGAGTTGTCTACTTGCATCTTGCACCATATTGTTGGATGCCCATTTACCATTGCTGCTCAACCACTTGTTTTGGTCCATGCTCATGCATTTGCACTGGGTCGAGCTTGGTCTTCATGGTCGCTTCTCAGTTGTTGAACCACTGTTCCTACTGTGTAGATACATACATACATACAAACATACATATATATGCACTGATGTGTGTGTGTATATATAATATGTGTTCGTGTCTGCATATGTACTGGATTTCTTGGTTCTCTCCATGCATGATATTTGACCGAATTGTCCCTGCATAGAAAATATGTGTATATACATACACATGTATTTGTATACATGTATAGTGCACGTCCAATGAATATATATGTGAGCACTACAGACAATGTCCTCCTTGTGGTATTTACAGTGTATCACTGTGAATATCACAAGTTGTCTAGAAACAGATGGATGTCCATAAAAATCAGATCAAGTCATGAAAAATGATGAGAAACATACCAAAATTCTTAAGCAAATAAATTTTTAAAGTAAAAAATAAATTATCTAGAATTTTAAAATTATTCCTGTTCTAGGTTACCGTGTGTGTTTCTTTTTGTGACAGGTAAGTAGAAAACTGGAATGACTGAAGCTTGATAGAGAGAAAACTAGTGTATGTGTCAGTGAGTGTATGTATGAATTTGTACAACTTGAGTGAAATGAAACTGAGTGTACTGTAGTGAGGCAACACCATATAGAAATGAGTGACTGTATAACTGAGTGTTGAGTGAGGAAACAGTGTATATGAAATGAAATGTATTGTATTACAGCGAGTTGTACAAATAGTGGAGTTATAAATTTGTATTGTTTGGAATGTTAAAAAATATATTATATTTAAATAAAATACTGTTTGAATATTTAAATTCTTGTGCAGTATTATTCTATTTAAATATAAATATTATATTCTGTTTGTGATGTAATATAACAGTATACTTACAAACACATTTATAATAATAAACATATGTTTGTTATCATCAAACTAAAATCATAGAATTGTTAGATACAACATTCTCCCCCTTTTGATGATGACAAACATAAAATAAGATTTTGAATATAATATTATAATAAATGTGTTTGACAGTGAATTATTAAACTCTCCTATTTGTGTGCTCCCCTTACAACAGAACTCCCCCTAGATCTGTGCATGAGTGATGAAAAACAATAATTGAAATTTCAATATTAAAATATTTAAAGAATATCCACTCATCTATCAAAATCTTAACCAATTCTCCCCCGTTTGTTATCATCAAAAGGATACAAAAATTAAAAAATGTGATGAAATAATTGACTAAAAATAAAATATCAGCTTAAGAGGAAGAACGTTCATCATAAATCTCAACCACTCAAACCAAAATCATAATATTCTAGGAACTAGTGGCAAATTTCACATTGTAGGATGATGAATTTACGATGAATTTTATAGAAATGGAGAGAATTTTTTAAAACAAATGATTTCCAGTTATTTTCAAAAGAGTATTTTATAAAAAGATGAACACAAAACTGTGATGGATTTGGACAACGATTATAAATTCAATTTAAGTGACGCAATCAAATAATCTCAAATCCCAATAGCTATCAATCAACAAATCATAATATATCATAAAATATTAACACATTTCATAGATTAGAAAAATGGATTGATTGGCCGTTTTTTACACACAAAGGAGAATTTCAAATTAAAATTTATTTATTTCCATTTTCTTTTCTTTTTATTTAAGAACACACTAACCACGCATAACCAGATCTTGGGTTTTAAAATGAGGTCAGTTGCAGCTTAAAAATAAGTAATCACATAACCATGCATGACCAGAGCTTGGATTTTTAAATGAGGTTAGAGAAACACTTATGAATGTTATATTTTTATTATTTTCTATTTCAAAAAGAAAAACTCCTCAGTATATAAAACTAATATGGATGACAAAAATATGGTAGGTATATAAATGGTTTGTGAAATAAATTTCTAAATTAATCACATTATGAAATATGCTCAACTGTACCGGGATTTTTGAAGATTTTCAATTATCACTAATTCTGAAAAATAATATAATCACAATTATTTCCACTGTTTATTCAAGATGATTTTTTAAAAAAAATATTAAACTCTCCACCACATTAATATAAAATCATGATGGATTGCTGAATGATGATAGACTAAGAAGATGTTCGTGAAATACCGCCAATTCAAAGATATTATAAAAACTGTTCAATCATCATGAAAATTTATATAAAATCTCCTCTTGTAGTGAAATACACTATAGTCATAACTCATCACAATTTCAATAATCTAATAATAATTTTGATAAGTTCTAAATACAGCTTTTTTGGTTATTGATTTCAATTTCTGAATAAATAATCAATATATGATTTTAAATTGAAAAAACAATTACAAGAGGGAATCAAAAAGATTTATACATGACAAGAGGGATATATAAAAAATATAAATAAGATGAGAAATAAAAAATCAAAACAGATGAGTGAGAAAAATATAATACACTTCTGATACCACTTGTTGTCTCTGTTAATGGGGATTTTAAAACCACCCTAGTGGCTAACAAAGGTATCTCAGACAACGGTATCCAATCACAAAGCCCAAGCAATTAAATCAAATAATTCAGATCCATTTTTCAGAGTAGCAAGACAAATTCAATATAAGTTTCATAAGAAAGTTTTCATAAAATTTACAATGAGTCTAAGAAGACAATCATGATCCAAAATTTAAAGAAACGGTTTTATTGAAATCACTTGAAGGAATGTGAAAACTTCAAGATTCAATGAATCGATCACACAAGGTTATTAATACCAAAGCCAAGGAGTGTGTGAGATTCAAGATATTAAAAATATCAAATGATTTCAAACAAAACAATATCCATGTAAGTGTTCATGATTTCAGAATGAATTTCAAGTTGTTACACAAGAATCTATGTCAAAAGATTTTCAATTCAAAGTAGTTAAGTCACTTAAAATTTTTTTGACCCTTTTATCAAAGCAGCTGATGATACCAAAGCAAGCAGTTATCTAAAAAAACATTTACAAAACGGTTTCTTTTACCAGAGCAGCACAACAATCAATTTCAAAGCAGACTTGTCAAGAGAATTTTTAACAAATATTTATGACAGTCACAAAAGATGATTCATGACCCAAGATAAAAATATAGTTTATTTTAAATCATTTGAAGGAATATAAAAATCTCACGATTTAATGAATCGATCACACCAGATTATAAGTTTCAAATCCAAGATGTGTGTGAGATTCACGAATTAATAATTTCAAATGATTTCAAACAAATAAATATTCAAATCAAATGATCATGAAATAACAGTGAGATTCAGGACCAGAAATTCAAAGAATTTTTCACAAATATTTCTGTCAAGCACAAGAGAAATTTTCAGAATATTTACATCAAGTTTGAGAGATATTCACGATCCAAAATTAAAACAGTTTATTTGAAACCACTTGAATTAATGTAAATTTTGGGATAATAAGAATCAATCATACAAGATTATTAATTTCAAATCTAAGAGGCGTGTGAGATTCAAAATATCAAAAAATTTAAATGATTTTAAACCACCAAATATCCAACCAAAAATGATCATGAATAAAAAAAATTTCTTGGCTTCGATACCATCAAAACAAATGTTTTTCAAATCAAAATATCCAAGCCAATCCAAACAACAAATGAAATTATCGTTGTTAGCCTACTTTGTGAACTAGGCTACACATAGTTAGAAGACCAATTGATGAACAACACTCTTTCAAAGACCGGATCAGATCAAAGATCTTTAGCCAAGACAGAACAATGCGAAGCAGAAAAGGAAGGAACACAGACAGAATTGGTTAGGTTCGGATTAGCCCGATCCGCTCCTCCTCTCCTTAACACGTCCAATCCAAGTTAGAAGCTGCAACAGTTACAACCTACGATCCCTGGAGATATGGAGCGGTTGTGTTCTATTTCCCCCACGTTCACCCACAATTGTAATGCGCTGTCATCATCTGGAGAAGTCCGATCCGGAGCCATTTCAAAGAGATTTTTCACCTATAAATAGACCTCCAAGGGTCATTTGAAGGGACCTTTTGGCAAATTCAGAGCTCAAACTTCCTTGTCAACCGAATTTCATCACTATATTCAGATCATTATCACAATCTGAAGTGAAAATCCATAAACATTGAGTGAATTTATGCATTGTATGAATGAAGTTGAGTGAGAACTACTATTGCATTTGTATTCAAATCATCAATCCAGAGAGTAGAAAGTGGACGTAGGCTCTTTAACGCCGAACCTCTATAAATCATGTGTTTCTCGTTGCGTTTTGATATCATTTCATTAGAATTATTGTTAGTTTGGGTGTTAGAACCACTTTTTGGTCTAACATTTTGGTGCTTTCACTGAGAACCTTTTGAATTCTCTGCTTTTTGGGGTTATCATTCTACTATTTGGACCCTCAAGTTCAAAGAAGTTAATCCTTTGTTTCTGGCATTTTCGAGTATTTATTGATTAATCTTTGATGAATTGGACATTATAGCCAAAGGAAAAGGGAAAGAACTACAAGGTGCTCGGGAGAAGGAGGCTAGAGAAGATCAAAAGGCCATAGTTTTGACGAGGTCACGGCGACATGGCTCTGGAACAGGCCGATCCGAGCCGGGCGATCTGAACCGAATTGATGACATGAACCCGAACCGATCCGGAGGCTCTGAAGCCGCTCTCACCCCCCGTCCGAACAGATCCGGCTCTGCTACCCTGCTTCGATCCGATCCGAATGTGGCTGAAATTGGTACATCTACTCGAGCACCCACCAATTCTCCGACACCGGCCGCGAAGAATAGTGATCAACCCGCTCCATCTGCACCAGTTACGCATGGAGACTTCTCGTGCTTTCTTGATATGCTTGAGAGTACCAGGGATGATTTGGGAGCTCACAAACGCGACAGTCTTCGTATGTAAGAGAAAATTATCACTATGAGTAGGGAAATCAATGAACTTCGTAGGCAGAAGACACCCTCTTCAACTCACCGCCTCACAGCAGACCAGTCATCCTCTTCGGATGAAGAGCGCCCTCGTGAAAGAAGGCCGTATGAGCAGGCTGAAAATCTTGATCAACTGACCTTTGGATCTTTAGGATCCCGTGAAGATGCTGCTCGTGTGCTAGGGCCTGACGACCCGAGCCTGAGAAAGCCTATGTTGTTGCCCATGCGTGGATCTCATGTCCTACCCAGGGATCCTAATATTACCAATCCCACACAAGGATGACTTCTCCAACCTCTTCCTCCCGTGAATGACCGGGACCATAGGGAACGGAGTAGAGCAGCTGGTGGTAGAAATAGGATAACATCCCCCGGTCAGGAGCCTAGAGGCAATCAGAACATCAGAGCTAGAGAGCCTGAACCAAAATTAACGAATGCTGATGTAGAGGCATTGATACGCCAAATCATGGCCGATAGCCGACACTATACTAATGAGGACTGGGGCATTGAACGAAGTCACACCCCCTTTCCAGATGACATACTGGACTTTCAATTCCCCCGACGATTTAATTTTCCGTAGATGGATCGGTATTCTGTGAGGACTGACCCGGGACAACATTTGATGAGATATGCATGGTTCATGAATGCCGCAGCAGATCCAGACGCTGTAAAATGCTAGGCCTTTCCGATTTATATAGAAGATGTAGCATTGATGTGGTTCACCCGACTCCCTCCACGATCGATATCAACTTTTAAAGAACTGAGTGAACGCTTTATGAACCAGTTTCGACTTCATGCTTGAAAATCTAAAAGCGTCATTGAGTTGTCGAGGATTAAGCAGGCTCTAGGTGAATCTTTGAAATCATACTTAGACCTCTTCAACCTGGCAGTTATCAAAGTCAGTGACCCTCACGAACACACTATTTTGATGGCCTTAATAGAAGAAGTTGACCCTGACACAGAATTCGAGGATTATCTCTTCGGAAAACCACCCCTCACTAGGGAATTGTTATATGAAAAGGCCAATATTCACTTGAGGCGAGAAGAAGCCCATGCAAATAGAAAGAGAAAATCTGAAGGGGTTTCTAAGGAAGATATTCAAAGCAATGTCACTATAAAACAGTCTGCGATAGCTTGTGGAAGGTTGAGGTGAACGTCGGTAACAAGAACGAAGGTAATAACAACATGAATGGAAATGACAATAGGAGGAATAGGAACCTAGGAAACAACTCCAGCAAAAGACCTCGATTCCAAACCTTTGAGAATTATTCGTCGCTGAATGACACATTGGAAAACATCTACCTGGATACTTAAAACGTTTTACAATATAAAAGGCCACCACCCAGAGACTCAACCGAAAAAGAGATCGCGACTGCAAAATTCTGCTAGTTCCATGGAACTCACGGCCATTCTACTAATGAGTGTCGCCATTTAAGAGATGTAGTTGAAAAATTGTTGCGGGAAGGAAAGCTAGATGAATACAAGGTTGCCCCAAGAGACAGGGGTCAGGGAGGACAAGCCCCAAATCAAAATCAGCCCGCTCCTAAACCTACAGCTCAACAAAAGGTTAAAGGGATTGTCATCAACACTATAGTAGGTGGTCCCCATCCAGCTGGCCGTAGTTACAGAGCGATGGACCAGTATGTAATCGTAGTCAAGCACATCGATGTGGGGGGAATGCCATGACTTTAAAGATGTCACCCCAGTGAAGCAACAAAAAACAATGTCGTACGACGTTACGTAACAGAGACGACATTGGAGTTCAATCACCCACCGAGGATCCGTTGGTCATCACTACCACTATTGGTCCCACTCTAGTACATAAGATATTGGTGGAAAATGGAAGTTCGGTCAATATTATCTTCACGAAAACATTCGATCAAATGAAACTTGAACCGGAAGATTTGAAGCCTTGCGAGGGGTGGATTTGCGGCTTCAATGGGGCATCAACGGCCCCAACGGGGTACATAGAATTGTCAGTGACATTGGGACAAGGAGACTGTCGGAGGATGAGAATCCTCCATTTTATAGTTTTGGACATCGATTCACCTTACAACGCCTTCTTAGGCCGACTGACTCTCGTAGAATTCAGATCTTGCATCGCACCCTGGTGCCTATTGTTGAAGTTCCCAACCGAAGCAGGAGTGGGAGTAATGAGAGGCGATCAGGTCTCCGGACGAGCCTGCTACATGGTAGAATTAAAGATGTTGATGAAGGGATTAAGCATAGATGATAAGGGTGCCTTCTCCCCTCCGAAGGAGGGTTCAGCATAGCAATTAAAGGGACCAGCCCCAAGGGAGTTGCCCAGAGGACTGTCCGAGGACATAAATCCCAAAGAGGACGAACAGCCTGGGAACAGAAAGGTGACCCCCAATGAAACGACAGTGGACATTCACATTGACAATGTTAATCCAACAACTGTTTTAAAGATTGGATCCCAGCTGGATCCGTTCCGAGCAAAGGAACTGACTGACTTTCTAAAGGCAAATTTGGATGTGTTTGCCTGGACCCATGCTGACATGTGTGGGATATCTCCATCCGTTATGAGTCACTCATTGAGTATTAATCCGAAACATCCACCCATTAAACAGAAGAGACATATGTTAGGCCCGGAGAGGTTAGCAGCCCTAAAAGAAGAAGTGGGGAAGTTGAAAGATAATGGGTTCATCAGAGATTCGACACATCCCGACTGGATATCAAATCTTGTTTTGGTCAAGAAATCAAATGGAAAATGGCGAACATGCATTGGTTTTTCAGACTTAAACAAAGCTTGTCCAAAGGATAACTTCCCACTCCCTAGAATTGACCAGCTAGTGGACTCAACAACTGGACACAAGCTCCTTTCCTTCATGAACGCATATTCAGGATATAACCAGATCCCTATGCATGTGCCGGATCAAGAGCACACGAGTTTTGTAACAAATTTGGGATTGTATTGCTATGTGGTGATGCCATTCGGACTAAAGAATGCCAGAGCCACATATTAGCATCTGGTAAATCGAATGTTCTATAACCAGATTAGAAAAACCATGGAGGTCTATGTAGATGACATGCTCGTGAAATCCAAGCAGTCCTCTAGTCATACGCGAGATCTAGCGGAGATGTTTGATACATTAAGGAGATACAGAATGAAGTTGAACCCCTTAAAATGCTCGTTTGGAGTGGCTTCTGGAAAGTTTCTTGGTTTCATTGTGAGTTCTCGAGGAGTTGAAATCAATCCTAGCCAGATAGCGGCAATAAGAAATATAGAAGAACCGATTAGGGACGTTCAAAGCCTGGCAGGGAAGGTTTCCGCATTAAGTAGGTTTATTTTCAAAGCCATGGACAAGTGTGTCCCGTTCTTCAATTTGATCAAATGGGGGAATGTAACTTCGAGTGGACTCCCAACTATGTGGAGGCTTTCCAAAATCTGTTGGACCTACTGGAGAAACCCCCGATATTGTCAAAACCTGTGGATCATGAAGATCTGTTCGTCTATCCGGCGGTATCATCTCATGTTGTCAGCACAGCATTGGTGCGTGAAGAAGACAAGATCCAAAGGCCTGTATATTATGTGAGTAAGAAGTTGGCGGCTGTAGAACATTATTATCCAAGAATAGAAAAGCTTGCCTACACCCTCTTGATTGCCTCCCGAAAGCTCCGTCATTACTTTCAAGCTCATCTGATAGTTATATCCACTGATCAACCTCTAAGACAAGTGTTACAAAGACCCAAAGCGTCGGGGCAATTACTTAAATGGAATATCGAGTTGAGCCAATTTTATTTGGATTTTCAACCAAGGAGATCAATAAGGGGCAGGCCTTAGCTGACTTCATAGTAGAATTCACGATTCCTGAAGAAGAAACGGTGGATGACAAATTTGTTGCTTCAGAACATGAGTTAGAGCTTAGCCTATGGAAGTTATATACGGCCAGGTCCAAGAATGATCGAAGATCTGACGCCGGAGTTGTTTTAATCACTCATGAAGGATGATCCATTTACTATGCCCTACGATTGGAATTTCCTGCCACCAATAATGATTCCGAGTATGAGGCCCTGATCGCCGGGCTAAAACTCGCTAGGGAATTAGGAGTAAGAACAATGGACATATTCTGTGACACCAAGATAGTTGTCTGCCAAGTTCGGAAGGAATTTGTGACCAAGGGACCTTGACTTGTTACTTATCCTGGAAAAGTAGAGGAGTTACTGGGAAATTTGGAACGTTACAGCATAACACACATTCTGAAAGCGGAAAATCAGAAGGCAGACTGATTGGCCAAGCTAGCGAGTTCTGACAACCCTGAAGAAACCGAAATGGTTCCAATTGAGATATTGGAGTCATCGAGCTTCGACCTAATGGAAATCGAATTAGCCTTAGAAGTTGAGCCAGAAAGGGAGTCATGGATGACACCAATTAAAATCTTCCTCAAGAGCAGAATTCTCCCATCAAAGAAGAGCGAAATACGAGCCGTAACACGTAAAGCTGCAAGATACGTTTTACTGGATGACATCCTCTATCGAGAAGGGTTTTCCATGTCCCTGCTATTGTGTGTAGCACACGACGACATCAAGCATGTATTGCAAGAAGTACATGAGGGTGAGTGTGGGGGACCACACCGGGGATCAAACCCTGGCAAAGAAAGTATTGCGGTATGATTATTTTTGGCCTACCATGAATAAAGATGCAGCCGATTATTCCCGACGCTGCGACAAATGTCAGAGATTCGCCAGAATCCCCATAGCACCTCCGACTCAGCTGAAGTCAATGCTAATCCCTTGGTCGTTTCCCATGTGGGGAATTGATATTATTGGAGTTTTACCAATCACCAAGGGAGGAGAAAAGTTGCAATCGTAGCGGTGGATTATTTAAAAAAATGGGCAGAAGCCAAATCCCTGACCACAAGAACTACGAAAAAGGTGATAAACTTTATAGTCCGGAATATCATCTGTCAATTTGGAATACTGAAGACCATCGTAACTGACAACGGAACTCAATTCGATAGCATAGGTTCAGAAACTTCTTCCAAAAGTATAAGATTGATAACAGATTCACCGCGGTAGCTCATCTACAACCAAATGGACAAGTCGAAGCACTAAACAAGGTCATCAAGTCCATCCTGAAAAGGCGATTGGAGAAAGCAAAAGCCATGTGGGTTGATGAGTTGCCATTAGCTTTATGGGCATATCGAACGACCTTCAAGACAACAACAGGTTATATCCTCTTCTTACTTTCTTTCGGGTCGGAAGCAGTGATTCTAGTGGAACTCAAAGTCCCATCTCATAGGGTGGCATACTATGACCCAATGACGAATAGAGCACTCCTCCTAGAGTCCCTTGACGCAGTTGAAGAAAAAAGGGACGAAGCGGACTTACGAGTCTCCAGGCACAGATGCCAAGTGGCACGATACTATGACAAGAGGGTTCGACCTCGAATGTTCGAACCTGGGGACTTAGTGTTGAAGCGAGTTTTCCCGCCTCCAACCCAATTGGGTCTGAAGTGGGAAGGACGATATATGATCCAACAGAAGCTTGATACAGGAGCTTTCAAGCTAACGACCACAGATGGTAAAGAAATTCTCAGAGCCTGGAATGCTTAGCACTTGCGGCGATATCTGAACTAGATATGTTATGATTTCCCTTTGTTTTTATGAACTATGTAAGAAGGCACGACTTGCCTTGAAAAGTCTGTTTATATGAACAAAGGATTATAAAGTGGATGTAGGCTACGACTTAAATGAACCACTATAAAAACATCGTGTGTCATTTACTTTTCCTGCACTATTCTTATATTTTGTGACTATTCTCCCTTGATTATGAAATATGTAACATTAAATTAAGCTCAGAAGATTGAGTACAATTCACGTGCATGAGTAAACAAAACGACCGTTTGTGTAACAGGATAGAAGGAATGGGAAGACGACATTCCTAACTCTAACTCTCATGAAACGAGAGAGAGTATAAAGGATGGGAAGACGACATCCCTTGAGGCGTGAAGGAGCATCCCGATAAGAGACCGCCTCAACGATACTCTAACCTGGTTATGAGACAGGAGAGCATAAAGATGCTGAGAGGATAAGCATCAACGACAAAGGAAAGTTAGCCCCGCCAGAGCGTCGGGGGCAACTGAGCGCTAAGGTTAATCAATCTCGAACAAGCCTTAGCTAGTCAGTCTATTCAAGATTGATTGGGGGCATATATATACACATGTCCCCAATGTATATTGTCTAATGTTTAGTAAAGATGACTTTATTGTATAACTGTGATATGATATGTTGTTTATCTGCATTTGGACTTAAATGATGGATTTGCAAAATATTTGACATTTCAGGGACAAACTACTTTATTCACAAACACGTGAGTTTATACAAGAAAACTAAGCAAAAGATGCGAGGGCCGCACTCGCTACAACAATAGCGGACCAGTGGAATATCAAAGCAAAAGACAAAGAGTGTTTTCACTTGAACTTTGGGGTAGACTTAGCCTTATTAGCAGCCTTAAGAGCATCTTTTGCTTCTTTCTCAGCATCGAACATAATACGCTTTGCTTCTTCTTCTTCGGAATTGGGGTGCTGGAGTCAACTGATTTCTTCCGAGGAGTTGGAGCACTGGGATTAATGGAAGATTTTTTAGCAAGTTCCTCCGTAATTGACCTAGTTGAAAGTTTGACGACTAACCTTGATTCAGGAGGCACCACCGCATGAGGCTTAAGACTTTCGGGGTCAGTTTCCTCAACTTTCAGCTGCATGTGCTTGTCTTGTTTGGCCTTCAACTCAGCCAAAGTCATGTCATCAATGTTCCTTGAATCCCCAATCACACAGCATCGACATCTTCTTCATGCCCGTCATCACCGTCATCGTCTCTCAAAGCAGCTATTATCTCCTCATCATGGGGAGTTTCGGTGTTAGGCGGTACGTGAGCCTTGTCAATAACCTCCTCCTTCTCGCCCTCATCTCCTCCTTCAGATTTCGCAGCAGTAGCCTTATCCCGCCCTTCCGGAGTCTCTTCGATGGACTTCTCACCGATGACGGTCTTCTGTTGCTCATCGGTCTGGTCAGTTGGCTCGATACCTACAGATCGAGAAGCGACAGTTATTAACTCAGGAGAAAATAAGGGATCTTCAATTGATTGCCCAATAATGCGACGAAAGGTGGAAATAGCTTTGAAAAATTGGGTTGAAAAGGTAGAGATACCTTCTGACGATTTCTCAATTGGGGTGGATACCGTCTTTGGTGCTAATTCAGGTATAGGAGGTAAAAGAGGCGCTTTAGGAATTCCCGTATTCTCGGGATCATATTCCTCTACTCCAGTGGCCTCGACGGCAGTAGAAGAAGAACCAGATTCAATGATATTTTTTCCTTTGGCCTAACGTTTCTCTTTCTCCATGGCAATAGTAATAAGTCGACGCCCTTCGGCTAAGCGTACCGGTTCCTCACCCCTAAGGAATTTCTCCATAAGCTTGTTTTCGTCAATGGATTCCACTTTGAGCTCTTTCTTTTCCCACTCGATGATTTGGTCCCCCACGTAAACCAAAGTTGTTGGGCAATCCTCGATCTAAGAAATATCCCGACGATGGATCACCTCAGCGAAGAATTCTATCATCAGCTCTCTATAACCGTCCAACTCCTTCTATGCATCGGAAAGTTTCTTTTGAAATTCTTCGGTAGACTTAATGGCAATACTTGTATTTCCCTCGGCCAAGACTGCTCTATATTCAGCCTCTAGTAGCTTCGCTTCTAGTTCGACATTTCGCTTGGCCAAATCAGTATTTTTCTTCTCTAACTCAGCCTTTTCTCATTTAAGGGTAGAGCAAGCCAACTGTACTTTGATGTGATCAGATTTAACCTCTTCAACTTGCTTCTTTAGGTCCAGACGTTCTTGGCTATGAGACTCCAAGCAAGTGTGGTAACGCTTCTGTAGCTCATCATGTTATTTTTTATAGTTGTCAAGATCCCTTTGAGCGAGAGCGAGTTGAGTCTGTGAATTTTCTAAGTCTTTCTCTGAGTTTTTCAGAATGCGTTCATCGTAATTGGCCATTTCCTTCATTTGGTCAATATTAGTGATTAAATCGCGAATAACCTTGGAAAGGTTGCGCGAATATCTATACATCTCTGTGTATTGCTTATCCACTACGTCTATCTTCGCTTTGGCATCATCCGCCCACTTTAAGGAAATGGCTCAAGGGCAGGAATAAATTGCAGATGATCGAAATAGTGGTCTGGGAATAGCTTTTTTAAATATGTCAGTTTTTCTTTGGCATCAGAATCAAGCGACATGGACTTGGATGTGGACAGGTCGACGCTCCTTCGCTTGGTGGGTACGATAGATGCATCGTCTTTACTCGGCCTCTTCTCGACTTTTTTATGCTTATCTTGTGAATCAGCATGTTTTGACAACGGCTTCTTTTAGGATTGCTTATCCTTGGGGGGAATTGAATCTTTGGATTGTGGTTTATCCCCTTCACGACGGTCTTGGTGGCCCTGGTGCTTATCCGGATCTGCCCGACAAGGAGAACGAGAGCACGAAGAATGAGGACGGTTGGAATCATGATACCTCTTGTCATCCCTGCCGCGGCTCTCGCGACGATTATGCTTAGTGTCAGAATCGTATCTAGACACGCTGGTGCGGATTTTCCTAATGTCATAGTGGGGATGTACCATGGTTCCTACAAAGCAATATATATAAAGTTCAGAACCAGTGTTTATACAAAGCATAAGTGATGTGACGTGCAGTGCTAATGTATTGTGTGCATCCTTAGTGATATTCCCCCCAACCGACCACAGCCTGAAGTTAGGCTAGCATGTGTGGTCTCCTTGGCCTTCACAGGAGTAGTTTCTTCTGAAGATGTAAAGGTCAAAGGGTTCGTTCTAAAATCTTCTGAAGTATAGAGAGCCTCAGGCAAGGGAAAATCTCCTAAACCCCTAAATGTAGATTCGTCCACAGTAGGAGCATCTAATGGCAATTCTTTTGGAGATATTGGCTTTTCAGGAGTGGCAACATCGTCTGGAGTGATGTACCTATCTCTGTCTTTCTCAGCTATGTTTGCTAGTTCGTAATTCTGAGTCGAAGATGGAGAAAGGGGGTTCCTAAGGGGTACCGTTGGACCTTTCGAGCTTCCTCCCATCTTTGAAATAATATCGACTGGGGGTATGTATACATAAGGGCCTTTTCCATGGCCTATACTGCGGGTGATAGATAACAGCCTGTGACGATGGAGGTACTCATCTTTAAGGATGTCGTCGATAGTCAAGAACTTTTGATCACCGGTAAGCAGCTGGTGTAAACGATCGAAGTATACTTGACCCGTCACTTACTTTGGATTAGGAACTGTGAATAATAATTAGAGTCATTTAATGCACTGACATAAATATTTAAAGTTGGGATCCAAAAGGTTGGTGCCTTACTTGACTTGAGCCACCTCGTGGCGCACCCAGGTTGCTGTTTAATGTAACACTATTCGGGTTTTGAGTCACCAGCTTTGCTGCTATATGGGACAGTGATGATTTTATGTTTTAGAACAGACTCAAAGTATGAAAAGGATGGAGTCTCTAGGGTCCGATGCTTGAAATTATAAAAGAAATGAACATCATGAAAAGTAGGCTCTACACCTAGATTCTCTTTGTAGGCTATTGTTAGATCCAAAATTGGCTCCAACACCCAAGTTGTTCAATTATGCAGAGATTAATATCAGAAAAAATGCAAGAAAAGCAGGAAAGACATGAGATTTATAGTTGTTCGGCGTTAATGAGCCTACGTCCACTTTATATCTATGATTATACTTAAAATTTGAGTACAATCAATGATTTATCCCTCAACCTCACTTTTACAATGTTGATTCACTCAGAAAATTCGAGACAACTCTGAACAAGAATAATAAAGATATAATAATGGTGGAATTAGAGCTCAGAATTTCCAAAAAAGATCCTGAAAAATGCCAAGTCTGGGGCTATTTATAGCTGATATTTGCAGACGGATCACGGTCATACGTGGCACAAATCCCGAGGATCTCGGACTGGTTCGTGGCTTGATAAAGAATTGGTCAAAATGGCAGTTATGGACAGGTGTCGCAAGATCCTTCATTTTCGGATCGTGAATGACTTGGTCGTGATCTTCATCTTAGCTTCTGGGGTTGGATCGTGAAGAGGCAGAGGGTACGGATCGGATCGTTCTGCTGTGAACTGATCGGGTCGCGAAGCTCTGACGAGGACGGATCGAGATGACAGGGACGGGTCGGATCGTGGATACAGGGGGCGATCGCGAGTAGTTGCTGGGTACCACAAGCAGGGGTCGTGATGGTGGACCACGAGCCAAAGATAAGGTGGTGACCACGATCGAGATTCTGAGGGTCCTGACGAGCAAAGTTCCGTATTTTCTTGGTCAGTGAACCTTGGTGGTTTGGTCCAAAAGCTAGCCAACATTTTGCCTTCTCGAAGTATGTTTTATCAAGGATGGAACGTGCTTCGAAATTTTAGACTTATCTTTTCATGAAGCGATGCAAATCAGAAGTCGTATCTGTCTGAAACGTCGTACAACTTTAGAGGATCGTGTTCTTTAACTGGTATAAATATTGAGTTAATTCTCCAGTCATTTCTTCATTTATTGGTTAACTTTCAGCTTCTGAACTTTAGAGTGTATCACTGATAACTCGTAAGGTAAGCCTCTGATTTTTTATAAATATTTTCATGGTTTTCCTTTGGCCGTCGTTCTTGAGTTCAGATCGTTGGACCTCATTGTGTTTCGTGTATGCTACACTCACCACGAGTCGATAGCCAAGCGGGCTTCTCTTTGAGCCATGATAGCCCTTCTGGTTTCAGTGATGGGCTTCTAGCGGGGCGAACCATATCACAAGCCGAAGTGGGCTCCTGTTCGTGGTCCATTTACTTCAAATAAGACAAATAAGGGGATAGAAAGGCCATCGTTTTGCCTATATAAACCAGATCTTCGTCCACTCCTCTTCTTCCACTCCCTTTTGCACTTGCTACTTATTCTTTCAACTAAAAACCCTAATTTCAACTCTTGCCAAAGATCATGAATATTCTACGGTTGAAAGGTAATGGCATGAGGCTCCTTTCCTATTTTTTCTGGTTTCTCCTTCGCTTCTCTTTATTCCCGTTGAACTTTCACTAATTTGGTGATTGTGGCGAGGACATTGGGTTTAACTTCAGCAGTAATGCGTTTGATTGTGAGAGTTCATGAATGGAGTGGAGAAACGAGGAGGACGAAGGAGCAGGTTGGATTTGTTTATTAACGAGGTTATGGCTTGGGTCGTGGTTGTGGTGAGATGGAGGGATTAGAGATGAAGGCTGAGTATTGGCGACGAAAATGGTCAGTGGATCGGATCGTGAGGATAGGAGAGCGCCGATTCGTGGAAATGGGTAATGGAGTGGATTGTGGGAATGGACAATGGAGCGAATCGTGTAGGTCCTTCACGATCTGTTTGGTCTTACGAGGTGGGTTGTCCCATGATCCGAAGACCTCACCATGAACCGAAGCCGCCCTCTCGAATAGATGTTCTTCCACTGATCTGACCTATATCACGAACCAGCCTTACATCCCGAATCAGACCAAGCCTCACAAACCAACACACGTATTGACCAAAAATGCACTATAATTATGATATATTGACAGACATTTAGGTTAGAACCTTCGAGATGAACTTTTTGGACTGGACAGAGTTACTTTACAGCATATAAGAGATGTTATCTGCTTATCTGATTGACTTCATTCTTTCCTTTAATGTATGCACAGGAACACACTTGCACTTACATACACGGGGAACGGGTAACTTGTGTTCTAATTTTTACTTGCCAACACAGCTATGTCAGATAAACAAGTGACTGAGACATCGAATGAGAGTACCGAATCAGAGACATTAATACATCATAACCTGATGTGCTTTCCTTAGATTCAAATGAGGAAAAATCTGATCCTGATTACGAGACAGGCACCGATATAGAGTCAACAACTTTTGAGAGCACGTCCCTTGAAGATGAGGATGATCGAGCTCCTGATGAAATTCCAGGTGTTAAGGAAATAGAGAAGTTCACTGATTCTTTACCCTCTAAGTTAGACGATATAAAACTTAAGAAGATATGTTTAAGACACGGAATTCCCTGGGACGATGTGAAAGTTCCAGAAAGCGAAGATAGACCTCATTCTGCCCCAGAGGGGTATATGACCGTTAGTCGACTCATGTGCTGGGTAGGGGCTATTCCTCCTTTTCCTCCCCTTGTTGTTGATCTCTTGAGACAGTTACACATTGCCCCATGCAACTCCACCTGAATGCCTATGCGGCTTTGTATACCGTGTACGTTGCTTATATGGAGATTCTACAGACCGAATTTACCCTTAAAGATCTGAAGTTCTATTACCACTTCAAACATCGTTCCGCAGGGGCTCCCAATTTCTTTTTCTTCGAATCAGTCGCTAATAGGAAAGTTGTGACAGATGGTTATAGTAATATAGGGGATGTCAAATCTGACTGGTTCTATATAAAACATCAAGCCGGATTCGCAAGGAAGTGGCTACAAGCAAGTATGTTTTCAGCTTTCCCGCGTTTAATTCGA
>JASFAX010007428.1:0-24908 GCA_030737875.1 Allium sativum
GGAGTGTGGTGGCAAGAAGTGGAAAGCGAGGTGCAAATAGTAGCACCTATATATATATATATATATATATACACATACATACATATATATACATATAGAGAGAGAGAGAGAGGAAGGTTCCGCTACATCTCTTATATTGCACGTGAACTCTCCCCCTTAATCTCCACCACCCATTTCCCCACTCATTCTCTCTCTTCCCATTTCAATATTATTTCTTAGTAGGAAGAGAGAGAATGAATGGAGAAATTGGTGGTGGAGATTAAGGGGGAGAGTTCACGTGCAATATAAGAGGTGTAGCGGAACCCTCCTCATATATATATATATATATATATATCACATTTACAATTCTTCACCTTTTGAAAATTGTATTTATTCTCCTTCATTAATTTAGGGGATTGTTAAATGGGCTTCATATTTGATTAAGAGGGGGATAATTATAAGGGACTCTAGCATAATTTTTTTGTTAAGGGGCTTGGTTTATTAAAAAAAGACCTAAGTACCATTGGTTTGTCACTTATGTTAAACGTAACTTGCTAAATTCAGTGTAAGTAACAAACATGCAAATTACTAGACATCTCAGTTGCATAAATTCGATACAACATATTAGATCAAAATTTTCGTTTCTGCATTTATTTTAAATTAACTATACTAATTCCAATATGAAGTTACACTTAGTTACCTAATCTGATGCATTCTGATCACCCACGAAACTTTCTTTTGTGTTCATTACATTAATTATATCCATTTTTTTATGTACCATTAAATTGTAAGTATTGATTAATGTTTAGGTTGCATGGTTTATATCAATGAGGATTATAGGATGTTAATTTTGGAATTTTAATTTATATGTTTAAAGGGAGACTGATTTATTTTGTTCTCTCATAACAATTATACAATAAATAAAAATTGGTTCTCGCCTTAACTAAATGTGGAGTCCCTTTAACAATCCACTTAATTTATGTAAGTGCCGAACGATTCATTTTTATTAATCACCATTTGCTCTTGTTCTTATCTTATCAATTGTGTATTCATATCTCTGTTTTAGTATAAAAATCTTTATTTATTATCTTAAACTTCGTTCATCCAGTATTTACCTTAGTTTTTTTTTCAGCTAAATTTTGCATTGTTGATTCTTTAATCATGAATCCTTTGGCTGCGACAAGTAGAAATTTTAGGCCTTGATGCAAAACTTGAAAAGAGCCTTCTTATTCCTTTTGGAGAAATAAAGGTATAATTTTTAACATATGTCTTTTATCATACTTCATCAAAATTAAACTGTTATGTCACTGTTTCAGGTGAAATGCACCTTTCCTAAAGACGATGGAACCATAGCATCATTTGTAGGGTTTCGGATCCAGCATGACAATGCCCGTGGACCTATGAAAGGCAGTATCCGAGACCACCCAGAGGTAATTTGTTTTGGCCTTCGCTGTCATATGCACCTTTATGAAATATAGATAGAACTTTATGTTATAATATGATAGGTTGATCCTGATGAAGTGAATGCTTTGGGCGGTGTCCTTGATAGGAATTTTCGTCTATTTTCTTCATTTCTACTTCTTATTGGTATATGATGACGGGATAGGATCATATACTTTGCTCAAATTCGAAAACATACAAAAAGCTGGACTACTTGATCAAAAATGTAGTTGTTTTTTGATTTTATGGTGCATTCTAACAGTTATCTCTTATAGTGTCTCTGTACACTCATTTAAACTAGAGTAGATATTACTATTTCATGATAAAGTGTGATAAAAGAGTGGTGGCATTGCCATGCTGTTAAATTTCATGAACATTTGCAATGTAAAAGTAAAACACAAGGCGTAAATGCTTTTGAATTATGAACTGTTTTGTACCTATAATGATAAAACCTCTGATTCTACTTTGTATTTCAAAGGGAAAATGCATAAAGTGTGAGGGCCAAATTTATAGTTGAAGGAGTTAATCATCCAGCTGATCCCGAAGTCGGGTAGGGGGAAATTTGCTGGGTTTCCCTCCTAATTTATTGGAATGCTCAACAAATATTGTTGAAAGGTGTGTAGACACATCAAATTCTATGCATATTTATGTATAGTCCAATGGAAACATTATTTCCAAGTATGAAGTTTGAAAGTCACATTGTGAGAGAACCTTTTGTATTCCACACTTATATATATATGAGTGTGAGAGAAATACTTAAATGGAAGAATCAAGAGAGAAGCCACTTCTCAAAGTGAGAAAAACTTGAGATGTAGAGAGATCCTCTTTGAGAGAAAAGAGAGAGAGCTTGGGAAGTCTTTATCCTCAAGCTTGAGTGAGCCACTGAGTGTGAGATATATACAAAAATAGAAAACCATCCAATATTTGTGGTGAGTTCTTGTAATCCTACTATCATCTTATAGTGGAAGAATTGGACTTCTAGTCCCGCGGTTTTTCCCTCATTGGGTTTTCCGCGTAAACAAATCTCTTGTGTTACTGCTTGTTATTTTCATCTATTTGTTAATTGTTTTACTCCACTTCACTTCTAAGCTTATCTACACGGAGGAAATTATAAAGTTTTAACTCAACAGTGGTATCGGAGCTGTTATAAACTCCATTTTGGAGAATTATAAACTCTTATGCTTCCATTGCTATTTTTTAATCTTAAAGTGCCTATCTTAACTTCACGAAGCGGGAAGGATCGAAATTTTCCCCAACAGTGGTATCAGAGCCAGGTTCATCTGTAGTCGTACTCAAGCTCGCGTAAGTTCAAGATGGAGGATAATGACGCTTACTGATGAGGGGGAGACTCAAAGCTATAAAGAAGCAATGAGTGATTGTCATAAAGAAGTGTAGAGAATAACCATGCAAGAAGAAATGCAATCTTTGCATGAGAATAACACATTGAACTAGTGGAGCTACCAAAAAAGGGAGAAGGGCTTTGAAGAATAAGTGGGTGTATAGAATCAAGACCGAAGAGAATTGTTCAAAGTCTCGCACAAAGCTCGGTTAGTAGCCAAAGGATTCAGACAAGAAAAAGGTACTGACTTTGAAGAGATATTCTGTCCCGTGGTAAAGATGTCATCGATCTGAGGTGACCTCGAGGAAAAGAAAATACACCTTAACAAGGTTTACATAGATGAGAATTGGTCTGACATGATGACCAAGGTAATACCAACAAAGAAGTTTGAATATTGTTGTCAAGGTGCTGGTTTACTACTACCCTGATTAAGTCGGTAAAGGGGAAATTTGTTGGGTTTCCCTCCTAATTTATTGAAATGCTCAACAAATATTGTTGAAAGGTGTGTAGACACATTAAATTCTATGCATATTTATGTATAGTCCAATGGAAATATTATTTCCAAGTATGAAGTTTGAAAGTCACATTGTGAGAGAACCTTTTGTATTCCACACTTATATATATGAGTGTGAGAGAAATACTTAAATGGAAGAATCAAGAGAGAAGCCACTTCTCAAAGTGAGAAAAACTTGAGATTTAGAGAGAGCCTCTTTGAGAGAAAAGAGAAATAGCTTGGGAAGTCTTTATCCTCAAGCTTGAGTGAGCTACTGAGTGTGAGATATGTACAAAAATAGAAAACCATCCAATATTTGTGGTGAGTACTTGTAATCCTACTATCATCTTATAGTGGAAGAATTGGACTTCTAGTCCCGCGGTTTTTCCCTCATTGGGTTTTCCGTGTAAACAAAAATCTCTTGTGTTGCTGCTTTTTATTTTCATCTATCTGTTAATTGTTTTACTCCACTTCACTTCTAAGCTTATCTACACGGAGGAAATTATAAAGTTTTAACTCAACAGTGGTATCGGAGCTGTTATAAACTCCATATTGGAGAATTATAAACTCTTGTGCTTCCATTGCTATTTTTTAATCTTAAAGTGCCTATCTTAACTTCACTAAGTGGGAAAGATTGAAATTTTCCCCAACACATTCAAATTCTTTAGTATTGACTCACTAGACACACACCTTTTGTGAACTTAAACAATAGATAGTAACAATCTCAGTACGTGCTGTTAGCGTAGCAGTAAGAGATAATACACAACCTTCCTTTCCATGTTGTGGGGATAAATAAAATGAAAATAGAAGGCTAAATAATAAGGAATGAAATTTGTGCAGAGCAATGAAGGTTCTGCATGTAGTGAGGCTAAAAGAGATCATACACTTTGCAACCCAGAAATAAAAATGAAAACTGAAGGCTAAATAATAAGGAACAAAATTGCTAGAACACCCGAAAACACAAATTCGTGCTGAATTGCGGCCAACGTGTACACAACATATTGGCTAATAATTGCAGTGGAGAGAGAATATTTCAGTAGAAAGACAAATATACCCCCCTGAATTCAACGTGGAGGGGTATATTTCGGGTGATTTAGGGTGAAAAATCACCCGGGTATTCTAACAAGACTCAATAAGGAATGAAATTTGTACAGAGCAATGAATATTCAGCATGGGGTTAGGGAATGTGACAGTAGTTCTAGGATCTGGGGAAAAAGAAGTATTTCTGGCCTTTTTTTTCACTTTTAGCCTCCTTTTGCAAAATATTGCAAATATAGCCCCCTTTTGGCCACGTAGGAGAATATTGTGCCTGTTTATTTATACTGGCGCAATCATCGATTGCGCCAGTATGAAAAAACATTTGGGGCGCAATCAAGGATTGCGCCCCGATAGATTTCCCTTTTTTAAAAGCAGTCAAAGAGGACACTGTTGTGTCTGATCGTAGGCGCAGCTACTCTACTTTTTCTTTTTTGACCAAAACTTTGGTCTCTTGTCCTAATTCAACACTCTTAAACAATTTACACCTTTATATATCACCTCATTCTCCTATATCTCTTCATTCTATCACCTCATACACTTATCTCACCTCATACAAAATGGTTTCTTTGTTATCATCCGCAGACTCCGACGAAGAGCGTATGAAGAGATGAGACAACAACAGCTCGCGGACGAACTCGAGTTCCTACTTGAACTTGAGGAACGATCACCGATCCAACAGCCGAACGTACAACGTCAACATGAAGATCAAGTGCCACAAGTTCAACTCTCGTACGAACAGACGGTCACTCAACCATTGCTCGAAGTTGAGGCATATCGAGTACCATATGTTGATCCTTATCCAGTCCGTTGCTGTTGCGGTTATACCGTTGAGGTTGCGGTTCGCGTGGAAGGCAACAATATAGGTTGACACATGCGGACATGTCCAGCCTATCCAAATGGGTGCAATTACACAGAATGGATAGACGAACTGTTGTGCCCAAGGGCAGTAGTATATGCAAACGAGCTCGAACGAGAGATTCGACGTCTTGAAAATGTTATTGATGCCCAAGCACTTTGACTTCGCTGGCTCCGGCACCTCCGCCACTAACTCGTCAACCAACTCGGCCGCATGGTAAATTCCATCAGTCTGTAATACAAAAATTATGAGCATGTCAATTTATATACGGTTTGATGTTAAAAAAAATGTACATACCAGACTTTGCTCGAGCGGTGCTCTAGGGATGTATGGTTCCACGCCTTGAGGAACATCTAAAGGCAGGTCTACGGGAATAACAATATAACGACGCGTGATGTTCCAATACCATGTGTAGTATTGCATATTGGAAACCGCTGCCGCACTTTGCTGTTGCACATGATCATAGTGATGGTTCCATGTATTAATTGCCCCTTGATAGGCCTCGTCGTCCCTGGCTTCAACCATGTACTGCGGTGGGTTCTCAGGAACGTGTTGTAGCAAGCCAAACTGTCTCATCACTCTATCCGGTAGATAAGAAGAGACGTCACGAAAACAAATAAGCGGCACACGTGCTGTCCAAAGCTGGATAGAAGCAACACATAATGGAGGTAGATGAGGAAATGCCTCGGTGTACGGGGTCCATGAAACAACATCGTAATCGATTACATCTAACTCGTTACGATAGAACTTAACATTGTGTCTGGGCGTCGACAATGAGCTCTTCGGACCGACAAACCTATTAAAAACATTTAAGATTTATTACCGCAATTTAAAAAATAACTATCTGCAATCTATAATTCTAGTAATAATACCTTGAAGCAAAAGGCAAAGAAACATCAATTTGCGGCCTCTTGAATGTTATTCTCCCAACCGGGAGATACGACCAAGACCAAGTCTGCAAACGAGTATATGTGTAATAAAACATAAGATGCATATGTGTATAATAGAATATAAGATGCATACGTCTAATAAAACATAAGATGCAATACCTGCACCAATGTAAGACAACCTCCAATGGAATCGCCCCACCCTAAAGCCAACCGTGATAGCTCCGCATACGTGTAGCCAAGCACGACACTACCCCAAGATTGCTGCCGACATACATCAAAATCCTCCAAGTAATGTAGCCATCTAAGCCACACACGAGATTTCGAATGGTCACATATCAAACGTGGCGTGATAATGTGAACTATAATCGCACGCGCACGCTGCTCCACCTGTACTTGCGAAGCATCCTGTGGAATGTCAACCGCTAATTGTGCTCTAAACCACTTCATAGTAATCATCTTGGGCCCCCACCACGCTTCTCCTGGGGGAGATAATCCTAGCAATCTCTGACACATCTCGACATATTCAGTTGGTTCAGGTATAGTGAATGGATGTCCATCGATTGGTATGCCAAGCAGAATCGCTACGTCCTCCAATGTGATCGTCATTTCACCGCATCTAAGGTGAAACGACGATGTCTCAGGTCTCCATCGATCAATCAAAGCCGTTATGAGATGGCGGTCAATTTGTATGGATCCAAGTTGATGTATCAAAAGAAAGCCCGCTCGTTGAAGAAGTGCTAACACACCGGCATGATTTGAAGTAACCGACTTTAACGAAGACGAGTGCTCTATGGTTTCAACAGGGTCTTTGCCCTGCCACACAATAACAAAATTGATTTTTTTTTTTTTTAACTAGTTTAACACACACATTAACAACGAAGGGATGGGTGCTCTATGCTTACCGACATCAATTCCACGTTGTTTGAACGATGTTGAGACTGTAAATATAAGACGCTCCCGTCTATGGGTCCGACCAACATCTCCGCGTAATCTACATAATTCAATGCTAACAAATTTAGTATTATGTTTCTCCAAAACAAATACATGAATATCAATCTTCAATTCCACACAAATTCAGTGTAATGTAATCATCTAGCAATCTTCATTTCTACAAAAATACCATGAAATTTCATTTTCTATGACTACTCACAACCCTAAACCAAATTTCTTCGAATCTCAATAAAACTATCGTGAAATCCACAATTGTATATATTAGACAACAATAGATCATCATTAACTAGCAATGAATCAACTGTGAACAAAATCCCAATGATAATCAAAAAATCCTAAATCCTTAATCTGAAAGAAAGAGACATAATTTAAAGAGATTATTACCTAAAGTTTGTTCTTACGTCGAAGAGCTTGCCATTTAAATTGTGAACTTGAATTAAACTGACGAAATTTGGGTTTGATTTAATTAAGGAATTGAGTTTTTGTGTTGTAAGTGGGAGAGTTTAAGAAATGAGGAGAGGAAAGGGTTCGTCGGCTGTTTAAAAAAATGAAGGAAATCTACCGGGGCGCAATCAAGGATTGCATCCCAAATGTTTGTTCATACTGGCGCAATCGTTGATTGCACCAGTATAAATGAACAGGCACAACATTCTTCTACGTGGCCAAAAAGGGGCTATATTTGCAATATTTTGCAAAAGGAGGCTAAAAGTGGGATTAAAAAAAAAAAAGAGGGCCAGAAACGAAAAATGCTCAAAGAAGTATGAAAATGAGTGAACTGTGACGGTGCAGGTTCATTAACCTACACCACATGCCAAGGTTCTGGTGTTCAACCGCGGTATCTCGACCACAGGTATCCTTTCTCTTGTAAATTTACGAATACCTTGTCCTAATACAAGCGTTTGTGCATAGCATTCATGTACATATGTAGAAACTCTACTAATTTTGTTAATGCTATTTTTGTTTGTGAAACAGAGAATTCAAAGACGATGATTAAGCTACGCCAAGACGACGTCAGTTTTGAGGGGAATAAACATGGTGTTTGTTTTAAAATGAGTTTTTTATTTGAAGTTTTCCACGATAATTATAAAATGTGAAAGATGTGAAGAAACAATGCAAATGATGCAAGAAAGATGGATGGAACCACGGAGAGAATGAATCAACGATGAATTATATTCCGTGCTTCTCTTATTTGTCAAAATATGAAAAACAAATAAAAGTTGTTTTTTATTTTGTACATTAACTTTGTTTTCCATAATATATACATTGTGCGCGTTTTTGCATAGGCAAAAATCAAAAATTAAAAATTAAAAACACTGTACCAAACAGTACCTAAGCTTCCCTAGACCCTAAGAGACTTTTGGAGGTCATCGTGATCTTGTTTCAGTTTTCACTTTGTTTTTTATGAAAATACGCGTAAAAGTTTACATGCAACTAGTATTACAGTATTACATTTACAACCTAATCCACCACTGTCAATATTTAGTGAATTTGCTTTGAGATTTAAACTTCTGCAGAGTACTTGCATTAACCATACAATAAGACAGACAAATCTGTCAACAGTTCCCAGAAATTATGAACTTCCATAATCATAGAGTCTCGTACCCGGGACCTTCTAAAAACTGTTGCAATTATTCAATACAACACGACAGAAATCCTCATTAAGAAAAAAGACTCAGAACGCAAAATGATCCAAGAATTTATTTGCTATTAGACGGCAAGGTTTCACAACAGAAATCACAAAATCCAAACACCACCTCGCTGAATTCACTAGTCAAAATAAATCCATTCAGCTCCATTTCTTGTGATGTTCACACATTACATATGTGAAAAAGAAGATAATCTACAAGGCGGTCTAAGTAAACCAGCATAACAAATTTGGTCTATGCAACATTCCATATAATAATCTCATTCGACTACAAGGAAAACAATTTCTTAAAAAGAGCTTAAAACTCTTTTTAACATTCACTGCTAATTCTGCAGATGTTGCGTTGTTATATCATACTTCTGAAGCCTGCTGCAAGAAACACCACATATCAGCATAAAACTAACATGAATCAGTCATCCCCATTATTGGGTTGATTAAACTTACCAAGACTTGTTTCTTATGCCAAGCAACAACATCTTTGTATAAGAGATCCCCACCAAATATATCAAGAGAGCTTCCAACTGTAACATCTACACGTCCCATGCCTGCTTTTTTAATTCTCTCCATGTCATCTATCGTAGTTACACCTCCAGCATAAGTTACTGGTATCTAATTGAATATATCTCAATAAGGGCTTATATTACAAATTCATTATACTTTAATATCGGCCTTCTTATGGCAATGACACCAAAAAAATATCATAAAACATACCGGTGAAAACCGTCCCAGCAATGTCACAAGCTCCTCATCAATTCCTAGCCTGCCGAGCAGTAAAATAAATAAAATAACCAAGCAACATGATAGAACGTAACTAAATTTATCAATATAACCGATGAATGCTTAGAAAGATGAAAATGATTTATGTACTGAGAATTACTAGGCATACTTCGAAACTTTCAATACTAGAACGCAGTAGCACATTTGGCTAAAGCTTTCAGATATAGCTGCATCAGGAATAAACAAAGAAGAAAATATCTCCTATTATTAAGAGAACAGTGGGGAAATAGAAAAACGAGAAGTCCATATGAATTTGTATGTGGTTGAGATTGCAGAGAGAAACAAACTGCAAAAATAAGCAAATTTCTCATGAATGATAAACTTGTAGGAATTGCAATATTAGAATTAACTGATATTAGACAATCGTGCTGGGTACGTAATGAAGTAATATTAAAAATATGATAAAACATTAAAATCAAAATGATATGACAATATACTATGGACTAATTTTCTATTAACACTACAGATGTGATATACAAAATTGGAATTTTCTTTTTCCCAGTACAATGCAAGTTAAGAAATAATTTTTTTCTCCATAAAAAAAAAAGTCATACTATGAATTCATTAAACTATAAAAAATTATAGAAAAATATTAATTTGGGAAGAAAACACAGTCTTATATTACATAATTACAAAAAATGATCGTCTTTGTATGTTTGCAAAACATAAACAAAAATCTATTTCACTTGAATTTTGAGGTTTAAGGCTGCGTTTGTTTTGTCGTCTGAATGCTGAATGAATGTTTGCTGCTGAATGCTTATTGCGGAATGTTGAATACTGAAATGCTGTTTGTTTTAGCCTTTGTCTGAACTTATTGTAATAAGACTATACAGAAAGAAAAAAAAAATCAATACAAACGTTCAGTGCGTGGTAATACAGTGCATTCGATAAGTACACTAGAACTAAATCAAAATTCTAGCATATAATCGTTTATTGTGGACTTCATCAACAGTAACACAACACAACTTGAATTTATTTTTTGGATTAACTCCAGATTGTTTACTTTTGGCCTTGATCTTTTAATTAGCATATATGGATATGTACTGTACTCAGAGGGATCAGTTTTTGGTCAAAATAGTTTTTGGTCAAAATAGAACTGGCATATAAAGTTTGGATCAACGAAAACAGTACTTGAACAAACAAAATGATGTATATAAAGTTACGAACAAAATAATGTATATACAGTTTGCATTAAAATCCAGAATTATTTAGATGAGAAGAAGAGATGGATAAAAAAAAAGCTTTCTGTTAAGATTTCTCTCGATTTGCAGGACCTATTCAAAAGCTATGAGCTGGAGCTATTCAGAAGGTATGAATAAGCGATGTTTTTTCGCTGAAAAAAAAATCGCTGAATTGATAAGTTTCGCTGAATGAGTAAGTCGTACCAAACAGCTTCAAAAGTTCTGAACGCTGAATTTTTACGTATTCAGAACTAATTTCAGCAGTTCTGAACAAAAACAAACACAGCTCGAATGATTTTAAAAGACGAACATCTAAGACTAAGACACTCCCAAAAGTGAGTATGCTTTGTTTGTATAAGCGTAGGCAATACGCAAATTTTAGAAGAAGAGAACTGCATGTACCAAATCAATAAATTATTTTTATAATAGTGATGAAAGCATCATCATTCCTTCTGTAGAGAGATGCAACTATATATAGATCAAACATATGTAAGACTTCTAAGTATGTATATTCCTTAATTTTCAGTTCTTTTTAATTCAATGTTAAAACTTTTTGATACTGCAATATATATATATATATATATATATATATATATATATGTGTGTGTGTGTGTGTGTGTGCGTGTATGTATACGTGTGTGTGTATATATATATATGTGTGTGTGTGTGTGTATGCGTGTGTGTATGTATGTATGTATACGTGTGTGTGTATGTATGTATACGTGTGTGTGTATGTATATTAGTATATGTGTGTGAGTGTGTGTGTGTGTATATATATATATGTACTATGTGTGTGTGTATTGCAGTATAGGTCAACATCTCTAATATGATGTCTTAAAGCAACGAGAAAATATTTTGTTCTGCTAAATAATGTTCATCACTTCATCCCATGATCTTTAAAGATATTGAGCACATGTTAAAACTTTTTGACACTGCAATATATATATATATATATATATATATATATATATATATATGTGTGTGTGTGTGTGTGTGTGTGTATGTATACGTGTGTGTGTATATATATATATATATGTGTGTGTGTGTAGTGTGCGTATATATATATATATATATGTGTGTGTGTGTGTGTGTGTGTGTGTGTGTATTGCAGTATAGGTCAACATCTCTAATATGATGTCTTAAAGCAATGAGAAAATAGTTTGTTCTGCTAAATAATGTTCATCCCATTATCTTTAAAGATATTGAGCACATGTGGAATCTACAGATACAATCAAACGATTCATATCCCTAGGTTTAGAAACTATCCGGCCAAGGGTTAAATTAAAATCGGATTATATTCACCCAAAAGAAAAAGTAATCGAAAAGTCTACTTTTGTACAACAGAAATTACCAAACTTAGGAAATATAGTAAAGTAAATGATAACCAGAATATTCAACAACTACAGAACAGTGGCAATCGAGTCACCTCTTCCCTTCTACATCAACTCCATGAACTAAAAACTCATCAGCATATGTGGCAAGAGATGCCAACCCTTTTTCATCAACAATTAAATCGCTGAATTTTTGCCATCTATCGGTAACAACCACATATTTCCCATTCTGCAAACATATATGGAGGTTTCCATAAATAACATACATGGGAAAAAAGAGAGGCAATTATCTCATTCATATAATGGTTGAAGTTCAAATAACAGTGCAAAATTTGCATGCTTACCATTAGAAGTGTCATAAATACATTTGGAAAAAATAAAGGTTACAAAAAGCAGCAAATAAACCATGTTGAGAGAAAAGTGGGGGGAAAAAGTTCAGGTGTAACGAAATAATTAGATGCATCAACATGTGTATACATATGTACGTATATGTATATGTAAACTATGATTAGATATAAAATTGTTTACCCTTTTCCTGCAACTAAGATCCAAGATGAGCTTATGCTTTCCAATTCTATGAATAAGCTGGTTGAGCCGATAAAGGTCCATATGCCCATTATTAAATACAAACTGCAGTTGATAAACAAAATACTATATCATGTAACAGCTTGTTCATATTGGTATAAATGATATATTTCATATACTATTTTTTGTTAACGACATTATTATACTACATAATAACAATATACTTTACATAGAGCTGATACTAAATTCACTCAGAATTTTTATATTACCTCCTGAAGCATTATAATATGCAGTATCACAGAAAAGTTTAAAAAAATTAAGACCTTAGCAAACAAGGACAAGTTAAGCGTTCAAGGTAACATCAGACATGAAGGGGGTAAAAACTAAAAATACATTACACCTTAATTTGCCAGCCTAATTCTCACAGAACTAGCGTTTGCACTACTAAGAGCATCTCCAAGACTCCAACAATATTCAGATCTAAAATTACAAACGCATCAATTACAAAATGTAATCATACCATCTCCCCAATAAAATATGGGTCAGGCTCCTGTTCAACAGGAGCCTGAGCTCCAGGGGCCCGGTCAAAAAAAAAATTTAGGAGCATGCTCAACAGGCGCCTGAAGCCTTTATATATATAGGCGCTGTTTGAACAGGCACTCCACCCCGGACGTCTGTTCAACCAGCGTCTCTCCCGATTACGTTTTTGTAATAAAAAAAACGCTGAATTTTCGATTGGTTACGAAATGTACACTCTGTTGGAAATGAAAATGGGTGTGTGTATAAATATATATATATATATATATATATAACGTATTTGTAATTATTGACCTTTGTTGGAGATGCTCTAATGATATATTTCATATGCTATATTTTGTTAACGTATCATTGTTCACAAAGAATTATACTTTACAACCGACGGACACCAAATTGACTCACAATATTAATATTACCTACTGCAGCATCATAATATGCAGTATTACAGAAAAGTTGGAAAATTTCAAGACTTAATCTAACAAAGGACATGGCATATGCCCAAGGTAACACTCGGCCATAAAGGGGTAAAAAGCTTAAAAGTTTATATTACATCTTAATTTGCCAGCTCCTAATGCTAACAGATTGGAAAGAGCAAAAATATAGTAATGCTCACATCAGCAAAGAACCAACAAAACTACTAGTGACATATTTTCAATTTAATCTTTAAAAATACTTTACCGAAGTTACTATCACATGACTAGCACCTTCATCCAAATAACCCTGAGCATTATCCAGATTGATCCCTCCACCAACTTGCAATCCACCTAAAAGTAGGGAAAAGGGGGAAAATGAAAATTCACTTAGTGTAAAGAGCTGCAAAGCCTGACAGAAGATACCATTGTCACTAAAACAACACATAGCCAGATAGAAGATACCATTGTCACTAAAACAACACATCCATTGGTGATCAAGCGCATTAAATATACCCTGAGTTACTATGTCGCATGGATTTAGCCTAACAGATACATTATTCCTAGTACCGTGTTTATTTTTTAGAAAAGTATAGCAACGCAAACTAAGTTACTTTTCCTAGTCACAAGAAAATGACTAAAACCAAAAAAAAACAGTCTCTGTACACTTGTCGACAAACAAACAAAATACTCACATACTTTGAATTGTCTATCCCGCTAACCCGTCGTATAGAGTTAACATATATCAATAGTTACAAACCTCTGTGGACTTATGTATAAGTCATATAAGCAGTTTTAGGAGAATAATAGCTGCTGAAACTATTTTTTCTGACTGGTGAGACCATCTGATGCTATGAAACCTGTATAGTTTTCTACCAGTGTATGTCAAGAGCAGTAGGGTTCAAATCGCCAGCAAGCAGTTTTCCTAAAGACTAAATATATACAGTGTTTATATGTATTTTTTATTTTCTATTACATTTTGCAGACAGTACAAATTTTGGAAAAGATTAGGGCCTGTTTGGTTTCCCATTTTCAGAATATTTTTAGTTTTCCATTTCGCAAAATGATGAAAACTTGTTTGCTTTAACATTTTGTAAAATTCATTTTTAAAAATGACCACTTTTCAAAATGGGCCTAACAAAGAGAATTGAAAACTGTTTTTTCTTGTTTTCGCGTTTTCAGCCCAAATCAAAAACTCCGAAAACCCAAAACTCAATCACGAAAGGAACTCGTTCAAAACCTATTTGTTTTCCGCGGCCGCGAAATCTGAAATTATGTCATGAGGGAAATCGCCATCGTCTTCGGATATCATCCCAAATTCATCAGATATCAGGTAATTTCGATTTTTAATTCTTTGTTACCAACCATTCTTCGTACTACTAATATCTAGGGCTAAGCGCGGATGATTCGATAATCTCTTTTATTTATTTCTGTGAATTAGGGTTTTGCTTTCCATTGCTGATTAGAAGCAGAAATAATTTCTTGTTTTATTAATGCAAATTTTAGATTATATAGTAGATTTAAACATCATTATTTTGAAATAAGCAACTTCTTTTATTTATGTGAAATTCGATCAATCCGTGCATTATTTAGAGGATATAGTGCAAGAATTGCAAGATGCATATCAGTTTTTGGATGAGAAGTGGAAACTGGGCAAAGAAAAATTCTTAAGACTTATGCTTGTTGATAGATGTTTCATGCTTGAAATACTCAGATTTGCTGCAGGTAGTGGGACTAGTGATTATGCATCTAATGATCCTATCTTCAGTAGTCATGGAATGTTGTATACTCTGCCTTATATAAAGAGGGATATGCTGATGATTGAGAATCAGTTGCCTTTGTCGCTTTTGAGGTGGCTAATATCTGTTGAGGGTATTGAGAGTGGCGAAACTCCTGTAAGTATATTTTTAACTCAAAATTTAGATATGTATTTATAGGTTAGCAGCATTTGTTAAACTTTATTATGAACAGGAAAAGCCTAGTAATATTCTTCCATTTTCAATAGTGCTATTTTAGACTTTTTTTACTGCTTAGTGGAATTGACCTGCGTATAAACTTTTCAGTGATTATGCTCAGAATCTACATTTCGAAACATTAGACTAGTTAAAGTGATTTACGCTGTCATTCAAATTGGATCTTTACATCTTAGTTTTTTTTAATTAGACCGACTACTAAACAAATACATATTTCATTTGTTTTATATCAGATTGATGATCTAGTAAACAGACTAGTGCTGCAGTTCTGTGCTCCTGATGCTCAACCTCTACCACACGGTGTGGGCCTAGGACTTCATCCTCTAGACCTTTATCGAAAGAGTCTCCAGGGCCCTCGCACTCATCCTGGGCGCTTCCGTCACCCCCCTCGTGAGCAAATCAATTCTAGAATAATCCCCTCTGCCATGGAGCTTAAGGAAGCTGGAGTTATCTTAAAAAAAGCGATACCAACCACCTTCTGAACATCAGATTGATTTCCATTTTTTAAAGTATGATGTTTAACAAAATCCTCTGCTCTGATAATGAGGTCAGAGCACGACTGCAATTTGCTGTATTATATGGACCGTCTTAGCCAATAAACATAAAATGATTATTTGATATTGGATGAAACAGTTTCTTCAGCCACAGTGGAGTCCTGAGACTTCCAGTCATAGCAGTGGACGATACAACAGAACTCATCTTCGGATCTAATCACAAGTTACTTCAGGAGTTTGGTCCTTTTGGGGAGCTGCAACATGCAGTTATGCCAGATGAATACTTTCAGGACTTGCATGATACATGGGAGGGATAATGCACATATGTATTTCATTGTTTCTGTTGAGGTAACATAAAAAACAAATTAACATTCAACAGTGATTTTGCAGGGATATTAAAGGAGCAAACATACTTATTGACCAGAATTGTGAAGTTAAGCCTGCATACTTAGGCATGACCAAACATGTAAGCTATTTCTTTTATTATTTTCCTTCCCTTCTTGTTTTGTTGCCGTCATGTGTTTTTTAAGAGAAATCTGATGAAGCCTGCCTTAAGTACACATCCCTTTATTTATTTTTATTTTTTTTCTGAATGCTTGGATAACCCATTTTTTCGAGAAAATATGCATTAGTTCCTCCATAAACTTGGGATAATTTCAAAAGGAATTTATGTGAATTTGCGCATATTCTTTTATTTACAACTCAATAACAATCTTTACCTGTTAGTATCTCACATGAAGCCCTTTATCAGTTTATTAGTTATACCAGCACTAAAACATAGGCATTTACCTGCTAGAAACTTACATGATGCTCCAGTTACATTCATATGTAAATTTCATGACATGTGTTGCTAAACTAGCAATTAAAGATAACGTTAAGCCCACCATTCCATACTGTAAATTATTTTGAAAACAGTTGTTATTTATATTATACTTAAAAAAAATTGTACTGCATGTTTGTTTTGTTTACTTTTGAGTCCATTTCATTGGTATGCATTTTGTTGTGTGCAGTTCTTGTTTATGTCTTATTTTCAATTGTTTCACTTGTTCCATGTTCTTTGTTTGTCACTCCATAAATAACTTTAGTAACCTTAAATGGCCAGAAAACAATGTTTTTTATACTTCTGCACAAATAATACATAGAAGCAACAAAATAATGTGGACATTCCTTCTAACATGATGGAAGAAGTGCATGACCAATTGTTGTAGCAGCCTGTGAATAGCATGGATATTGCTTCTGAGGATAGTGTGATTCCTAACAATAATGAATTTATTACACACTCACAAAAGCAAAAAAATAATGGGGCAAAGCCAATGCATAGGACTAGTTCAGACAATTTTAAACTTGGAACCTCTGAAAAGCAACTTCTTTTATTTATAAGCTTCGAATTACTCGACGCAGTAGGAAAGAAATGATAGTTTCGCCTTTTAAGCCGTCGAATCAGATGGCGTCGTAAACAACCTTACATGGGCAGAAATAATTAAACAAGTTAAAGGGAAGAATAGCCGTAATAAGCGGAAAAAAGTGAATTGGCTTTATTTCAGTAATAAGCGGAATAAATTCATTCCATCTTTATTGCACTAACATATTTGAATAGTTTGGGTACTCTTATTTTTATTTATTTTTATGTCGTGATTCAGTAGATGTCTTACTTTTGTACTATCGTTTGCAGATGTGACTCGGAAGACATCAAAAGCGCGTTGCTTACAAAATTTGTTGTTGATATAAATATCATGTTGTTATGAAAGATGCTTAATTAAGTTGTTCTTTTTCAACTTTCTCTTTATTGCTTATCGCTTATATTACATATTTGAAACCGTGTTGTGAAGTTTTTTATTGTAAGTTTATTTCTGTACAATTCGGCCTCATGTAGTTTAAAATATTGTATTCTCTTTATTGTTTAATTATTATGTTTAGAACTCAGCTTATTATCTTTCATCTATTATCAGTTTTTAATTAGCAGCTTGATATATTCATAGTTGTTTTCATTCAAATTCTTTATGCTTGAATTTTTCATTTTGTTTTTTGTTTGATTTACACGTAGTATGTTCATGCAAACATAAAAAATGAATAGTATATGTATTATTGAGGAAGACAATTTGAACATAAAATTAGATACAATTAGTGACAAAAGTGATTTAGACCGTTGAATCCATGTTTTTATATGAAAAAGCGGAATTCATAGGGGTGATCGAATAACGAATATTTGTTGTGTCATCAATTGTATCTATATTTTGTGTCTAAATAGATTTTCACATATTACATATTATACTTTAAACGTAAAATTTGTATGAATTGCTTAAATGAAAACTCAAATTTTCAAAATTAGAAAACTGTATTTCAAACCAAATGCATTTTTCAGTTTTTAGTTTTGAAAACTTGTTTTCGAAAAAAGGATACCCAAACGCATTTTGAGAAATAGTGAAAATATCCAAAATGAAAAACTGAAAACAGCCATGAAAACTCAAAATTGAAAACTCAAAATGTAAACCAAACGCACCCTTAAACACTTTTCACATTTCGAAAACACCCGACGGAATAAGATGATACTGCAAAGTCATCAAATGTGTATTTGGGAATTAGCAGACTACAAAGCACAATGAAGATCCTGATTTTCTTTTCTCTTACTTGTTAGCATATAAAGTTATAATAAGGAACTCAAGACAGTTGAGGATTAACGTATGGACTCGATGAATATATGGTTTTGTAACGGTCATAGTTATTAATGGCGCACGGCGCAAAAAGGCGCAACATCAGTCTGGAGCCTTGGCGCACGGCGCGGCAAAAGGCGAGCGCCTTTCTGATTTACTGCACATGTTTATTTTTTAATTTAACATATAACAACAAATTTAAAAGTTTAGTATTTTTTGCTAAAACATATGTAATCAAAGTTTTTACAATTTTGCAAAAAGAAACATCATCATATTTGACATCATTAACATAGAATTTCAAGCATACTAGTTTTCAAAATCCAAAATAACAATATATATTACTAATAAACTAGAAATCCGAATCCGATTCAACAATCATATTTTCCAAAAGTTCTGGTCTAAAACATTAGCTGATGCACTACTTTTGTAGCATGCAGCAATTTGTATGTAGATTTACTGTATGCAGCAGGGAGCATAGGAATGCATACTCACTGTATGCTAAATATTTGTATGCAGCAATTACAAAGTCAACATACTACTGTGTACGCATGCAGCAATTTGTAGAATTGTTTGTATATAACTACATATGATATATATTTGATTTACCTACTAATAGATATGTTTGTATACAAAAAACAAGCAAAAAACAAAATAAAAAACAAAAGACGCACCATTTTGCGCCGTGCGCCTTTTTTGCGCTGCGCGCCTTTTGCGCCGTTTGCTGCGCCTTCTCATATGCGCCGCGCCGTAAGAAGAAATGGCACAGATGTCGCGCCGCGCCGTGCGCCACGGCGCGCGCCATAGCGCGCCATTCATAACTATGGTAACGGTGTACAATACAAGACGATGATATGATAATTTTAATTTGCCTCAGGACGAAGTTATATGTGTATATATATAGGGAGTGTGTGTGTGTGTATATATATATACACACACACAAAATTAGACACGATTGGTGACACAATGAACCTCCACCATTGGATTTCCCCATGATTTCAACCTCTCCACATAAAGACAATAATCCAACGGCTAAGCCTCTATGTCTCTTAATTCGTGTTTAGTTTGGGGTTCAATAGCCATCCCTATATATATATATATATATATATATATATATATATATATATACATATACATATATACATACGTATATATATAGAAGCGTGAATATTCGGACACAAAGTAAAGAACACAAAAATCTCACGATTAATTTGTCCTTATATGAGAGATAAAAATGAGGGAGGCAATTCAATGATTGATATTTTATGTCCTTCAATTTGTGTCGAACTTCTGTGTCTATATGTGTGTGTGTATACATATACATATACGTACATATATATATATAGGAGCGGCTATTTGAACATAAAAATTTGACACAAATTAGAGCACATAAAATCCCGACCACATGATTAATTTGTCTTTATACGAGTGTGTGTGTGTGTGTGTATACAAGTTTTTCAGGCTTGTGGATTAACCATGTTGACATGAACCACAGAAATGGACTTGCACGGTAGTGTCATCTTTCACTTTATAGTAGAAATCATAATGATCATACTACATTTTGAGTTGTGCAAGCCTTATTTTCTACGATGCTTGTCAACTTAGTTGATCCACAACTATTAGCGAGCAAATTAATATATAAACTAATAGTTCAAATTAATTTGTGTTTTTTAATCAGGGTTATTTTATTTAATTGTGCCCAGAGAAAGAAGGTACTTTGATACATCCTTATAAAAAAATTGATACAGAATGCTTCAACTTTTAGCATGTTTACTGCATACCACAAATAGCACATTTGACTTTTATTTAGTTAATGTATTAGTTGACATTTCCGACAGATGCCAAACAAAGAGAAGGATATTGTATCAAAACTTGATACAACACTAATGCATCAAAGTTTTGCTCCCACGAATAATAGTATTTTAGGCAAATCGATATTGTAGAAACCAATTACAAACGCATTATGAATTAATAAATCATGGTTGATGTTTATTCATGGACAAAAAAGATGGAGTACCTCATTTGAGGGGAGAGAGTGCAAAAATTCTCCTTCTAAAAATGTAACAAAGCAAAGTGCATATTTTTAACAAACAAGCAAGGCATAATTCTTTCCTGTTGAGCAACTTGTATTAGTTTAAGGTATTAAACGGATACATATATGTATGTATGTATGTATGTATGTATGTAGAGAGAGAGAGAGAGAGAGAGAGAGAGAGAGAGTGACGTGTTTTATTTAAAATATGTACCTGGATATGCATTTAAGGCTTCAATGGCTGCCAATTTGCTAGCAGAGTCGCCACCAAGCATTATCACATGTCCCCCCGTGAGTCCGTCTTCCTTGTACAAATCTGCATATTCACTTGGAGATTTATCCGATTCGAAATTGGTTATCAGAGTACTGTAGCCTTCTGCTGGATCTTGAAGTGTGGACCCAACAATTTGCTTGACTTTCCCCTGAAGTATCCAATTTGATTTAATAAGTTGAATATGTCAACCAGGATTACTTGTTTAACAAGTTCACAACATACTTTGTATCATGCTCGTTGTTGAGGGATTATGATGTTTCATCTATCATTGCCAAGCCATGTAATATATATAATCATAAAATCAAATATATAGCAATATACTTAATATAAAAATAGATGGGGAAATAGTCACAATGAAGAGCAAAATTCCAATAAACAACAGCACAAATGGTTGGGGTATATGAATAAATATGTGTGATGGAATTGTGTCAGCCTACACACAAACTAAATATTCAATTATTCAACTGAATCTGAACTCTTTTACTGATGTCCATCAAATGTGCATAACAAATATACTAACAAAGTAGAATGACAGCCTATACAATAATTAACATTTCCATTTTCAATGCAATTTAAAAAGTAGTTTGAACCAAGCATCTTACAGTGTGATTATGTTACTAGTGAATCGTTTGTAGTGCAAGTGTACGAATGGAAAAAAGAAAAAACTACAACAATTTAAAGTTTTTCCTTTGGTTGAAGCTAAGGCACTAAGGTGCAAGCATTGAGCCTGGAGCTTTTTTGAGCCTTGGGCTGTTTTGTGTGCCTTTTATATGAGTTTGGTCTGCTATTTTATTAACTACAAATTAATTTTTAAACCATATTTTATAATTCATTCAATTATTTACATATTTTATTAATACGATTTAATATTTAAACCATATTTCATAATTTATTGAACAATTAAATTTTTTATTTAACTATTTATAAACAAACTTTTGAATTTAGCCAAAAAAAAGTGCCTCAAACTGCAAAAAGGCGCAAGCCTTGAGCCTTGGGCTTTTCTGCGCTTAGGCATGCCTAAGCGCGCGCCTTGATAGCTATGAGAACAAACATATAATTTCCAGATACAGGACAAAAACCATTACTCCTATTCAAACTTCATATCAGAACACTAGAGAATGAAATCACATTTTTCTAATAGGCCTTGTTATCAAACATCTAAAAAAATCACGATTCAAATTCCGCTTCATATCGAATTCATCCCTTTACGATTCGATTTACAATCTGATTTGAAATCAGTTGAAATTGTGGTTGAGAAAAACCATTTAGTTCATATCATTATATTCGATATCCTTATTTGGATCAAAAACTCTCATTCTACTGTTTTTTTCTAAGCAAAAACAAAAAAATAACAAGCGACAAAATTAAGTTATATGCTTAAACGTAGAAGTTTAAACATTAAAACCAATATCAAAACGAGTACAAGCCTTAAGATCATAGTAATTAAGGCGCAAGGGTTGAGCCCTGGGCTTTTTTGAGCCTTGGGCTTTTTTGTGCGACTTTTATACAAGTGTGTGTTTTTTGCTAGAAAAAAACTGTACTATAAAATTCTACTAAAAATGATAATTTTACTGATACAAAAACTTTGATTAGTAGGTACGAAGTCACAAATGCAATTTCCAAACTAAAACAATCACAAATTCAACAAATTTAATTATTTAAAACATAACTCTTTAAACTTTAAAATTAAAACATAACTCAATAAATTTCAAAACATGTCTAAATTTTAATTTAAAAATTAAAACATAACTCAATAAATTAACTAACAAGTTTAGATTAAAGTTTAAACCTTTGAACTAATTAATTTAAATGAAAACAATTAAAAAAAACTGCTGTTGATATTTGAAACACACACAAACACACATGACAGTGGCAACAACGGAGACGACAACAATATATTTTAGAGTCGAATGCGTTAAAACGAAAGGGAAAACCCTAAAAATTGACTAAACCTGTCCGAATTTGAAGGTTGAGAGTCGGATCGGATCCAAACAAAAGTGGGCTTGGCATAAAATCAATTATTTCACAAGGCGCGCTTTTTGAGCCTCAGCGTCTCGAGAAAAAGCTCCAAAGGCGCGCTTTATTTGTGCCTCAGTTAGTCGATGCGCCTTGAAGGCCAGCGAGGCGCAAAGCCTGCGCCTGAGCCTTAGGCGCGCCTTAACAACTATGCTTAAGATATGTTTTGATTTATAGTTTGAACTATATGATCTACAATTTGAATGAAAACCTCATAATATGGGCTTTATAGCTTATTGAATATAAGTAGTGGTATCATGAATCTCATAGTAATTATTATCTAAATGGAGATCAATGTATCAGCAACAAAAGAAAAGAGCAATGGTTTCGATCCCTAGGTTTAAGCTAGTCGAAAGGAGTATTTATTCAATTTTTACACCCTCGATTGTTGAAATTTACTCGAAGCCTATTACAAAAATTATAACCGCAAAGGAACAAAAAACATAGTCTCGACTTAGAAGTTTTCCCCCACATTTATGATTTGTTTGGATGACACCGTATTTCAAGTGTAGCCATGAGGCTTGCTCGTAAATTCTTTTTTGGTCGTTCCAATCACATATGAAATCAGTGAAACAGTTTAGTGTAATTTTGAAAGTGAATCTCAATCCATAATGGGGCTTTCTTGAAAGGTTCAAAAAAAAATCTCGATTATACTCCTAGTAATCTCATATTGAAAAAGTAATTTTTACATTCAAAATGAAATTTGATCATAAATACAATTATAAAAATATTTATTATTACTTCTATGAGAAAAAAAATAAGCCCTCTTTATATTAAACTCTCAAGCATATGCTGATCGATCAGTGTATCACTGTGTAAACCAGTTGAAACCGCTATGAATACGACGACCAAAACTTATACTCTCAAAAACCCTCGTTACTACAAAGCTCCCAAGCAAAGCTTAGGAAATGTTTCTTAGAACTAGATACCGATAATCAAATTTTAAACAACGAAATAAAGCAACCAATCAAATGGTGCAAGCATACAAATTAAATACTAAGGTGTCGTTTGCCTACAATAAGTGATCGCTTTTGACAACTTAATGATGATTAAAAAAAAACTTCGAAATTGTTTGTTTTGAATAGTCTGTATCCTAGAAACTTATCTGAAGAAAATGTTGTTGAGGGCTTCTATTTGCTTTTCCTAATTTTGAGTACTCAACGATAGTTTCTGCATGTAAATCCTTTCATACACTTGTTACATTATACTAAATAATATTAAAAATTCGAACTTCCAAAAATTTCATATAAATTCATTTTGCTTGAGATCTCAAATTTCGACCACTTATTGATGAACAAAAACTTTAAAATTATTTATTTTGCATAGGGTTCAAATCCCAAAAACATACTCAATAAAAAAAGTGTGAAGGCCTTTCAACTTTTTTTTTCCTAATTTTGAATGCTTAACGATAAGTTCTCACACATATACTCTTACTTGCACTTGTTGCATTATCATAAAAAAATATTAAAATTTCAAAGCTTCGAAAGTTTTATAAAAATCCATCTTTTAATGTGAAAAGCTCAATTACATTTTCTAATTCAAATTTTTTTTTTGAAGGAAAAAAATAAATCAAATAATAAATAAAGTTTGAAGATAAGTTAAAGACGAAATTTCCCAAAATAGAGAATTGTGGTAACTATTTTTAAAGTGTTTTTTGAAACAAAATTTCCGAAAACTTAATAGTTTCTTGCCAGTAAAAATATAAAACATAACAAATTGAAATTAAAATCGTGTGACATTAAGTCGAGGACTACCGACACAATTTACAAAAATTTGATTCCATATGAAATCGTATGTCGCTATAAGCTAAGGTCCTGGAAGGCATGAGTTTTAAACTCCAAAACATCAAAATGAGTGCTCTGCTTTAATAGAACACTCTTATTATAAACATTAATAAATTGCAGATATGTGCATTTAATGCCTAATGATATTTACTTTATTTAATAGAGGTTAATGGATGGATGGATGTGTGCTTTATAGGTCACAATAATTTTATTAAGGGTGGCGGTTTTGATTACAAATCGATAATGAAATTCTATTAATCATACGGTGTTGGAGATTTTAAACCGATGGTGAGAT
>JASFAX010007429.1:0-24896 GCA_030737875.1 Allium sativum
GGTAAAGCCTACCAAAGTATGTCTTTTGTCATTTTACCATTTGCATTTTCTCGATTTATGAATATAATATGGAGAACTTTGATCTACGCTATCATATGACATTCCTAAATTGTATGAATATTATATGCAGGTTCCTTTTAGGTAAAGCCTAACAAAGTACATCTTATATGGCTTAAATTGTTGACATAAAACCAAACTGATTATCCAATACCGAAAATTCATTTTTTTCATATTTTTTATCACTCTTAATACATTCATACCTCTCTATGCAGCTTTCGCACGAATCCAACAAATGCTATTTCAACTTTGCCCTTGAATTCATGACTGCTGATGTTCTCCAATAAATGTGATCTCTACAAATGTGAAACTCATTGAGTGAAATGAAATTACGATCAACCCAAGAAGTATTTGACAGTCATTTTTTACAACTATAAAACACATGGAAAACTAGACAAAAAAGGCAACAAGTAATCAAAATACGATAGTACGGAAATGTTATATGTTCAAATCAAATTGTAGTTGGAACTACATCTGCCACTATCTGTTTTTCCATAAGAGAAACTGAATACATAAAATTGCAAATTTTATAAGCATAACTCAGATGCGCTTGTATTTTAATACTTACAATCACTCTCTTCCTGCTTTCCAAAGTATTATCCCATCCAACTGATGCTAGTGTCTTATATAAACCATGGTCCTGAATTTGTGCCCAGCCAATGAACACTCCAGAAAATTGATAAGGAAGAGAGGCAAAAGAATCATTCTCTGTTTATATTTGAGACAGATTATGAAAACATTACCATTCATTTGCAAGATAATGAAACAGTAAAAACTTATCAATCTAACATCATGAGCTATGAGAGACGGAAAATTTGAGCTATGATATTACTTGCCTTCTATGATATCTAGAATGCACCCATTATGAGCAGCTTTTCCAACTATGCAGCCATGAATTGTCAAAACTTCAACTGGCAGCACTTTTTGAACCACTGTGGTGATGAAGGCGTGTACAGAAAATATGTATGTGATATAATTTTACAGTTAATTAAATGGTGAAACTTACAATCATCAAAAGCAGGTAGACACCATGATTCAGGTTGAAATTCTAAAAGAGAATGAAGTATGGAGTGTGCTATAGAATAGTGATTGTCTTGGTTAGGGAGAGACGGAACTGCTACAACATAAGCTCCTGATTCCTTTGCAGCTCTAACACCCACACTGATGTCGGAATAAATGTCAAGCACTTAAAAAAAGTCATCTTGTAACGCACACGGAGAGCTTAATAAAGAAGGGCTAGGTGTGCATATTCACATCTACTTCACCCACCCACCAACCGCCTAAAAACCCTACCCCCGCTTATTTTCATGTAAAAATTTCACTACCTTTGATCTATATAATTGAAGAACTTGGCATTGCGACATTTTTTGGATATAGATACTTTATTCTCTAACAGTAACATTTTGAAACAAGATTAATTGATAGGTTAGAAACAGAAATCTAACTCATGTAACAATAATAGATCTTATTCAAGATTTTAACAGCATTGGAAATTGAAAAGGATAATACGGGATTTCTTAAAATCCACAAGGCACAATTTTCATTTTTCTCATATAAAAATATAATTTTTGAACTTCATAAAAAAGGCATTTCTCAAACAAATATAGTTTTTGAATATGGTTCAAATATATAAAAATATATATAGTTCTAAATACCAGTGTCACAATTTAACCATAGTCATTACTTATTACCATATGCACTGTTTATGACTTCAAGTCACTATGCATGTTCATTTGTTTATCATTATATAATCCCAGCATGAGTAAGAGTAGACCTCGAAATTAGATGATGTTGACTTAAACATGTCAAATTAATTCATGTCGTGCAATACAGGGATCGGGTCGGGTCAGCCCATTTACTTGAATATGTATCGTGTAACTCATTTACGTAAAAAATCACAATATCATTCAAATACAACATTCTAAAATGTATCATATAACTATGGTTTTAGTTCTTCTCAAAGTTGATAGTTATTCTAAATAAGAAAATTAAAAAATACTATATTTTTTTCATGGTATACTCTTTCAAATAATACTCAGCATTGCAGCAGGAAGAAATATTTATTGATAATACCGTTGGTCAAATTAGTTCATAACATGACTTGTAGCCCCAAACTCGACACGTTGAAGAAACTAGTAAATCAGGTCTCCTTTTTTTACTTTGACCCAAGTTCATTTTGATTACATTTGACTCTGAATATTTCATGTCACATTTGTGCTGGTTAACAGATCGTATCATGTTCTGGTTCTGCCAACCAACGCCAAAGTACAACTGTTGATAGTTATTATGTTGATATCGAGATTATCATATTTATTTATAGATATACAAATCATACTGATAGAAAAGTGTGTGATGAGAAACTTTAAGAAAATGATAAAACCCTAACTTCAGCATACCTATTTTTAAACACGTGTGCATTGCATCTACCAAAATATCAGTTTGAATAAACACTTCATGTCATGTAAGAACAAGATTTTATTTTTGACTGTTGGTTTGACTTGAGCAATCAATTAAATTTAGAATAGTGTAAGCAATAAGCCTACGCAAAGTGTCTAGATGCGTGAAAAACATTAGGAAGGGACTGAATGACTTGCAAAACTATTTAACAAAACATTAACAGAAGAAAAAAAAATATTAGTGACTAGAGAAAGTGTGTGACAATAACAATCTATAATAATGAAGAAGATATAAAAATTGTGGTAATTATGGACGAATTAAATTAATGGGTTTCATAATGAGATCTGTAGCAAAAGGGGGATAGAGAAATGACTAAGAAACGAATCCTTCATACCAGATAAATAGTTTGATGTTATATCAGATATGTAAATAATTGAAGTTCCACACTTAATAAGGCAACTAATAGAATCATCTAAGAGTAAACCAAATGGATCTATTTATGGTATTTATAGATTTGTGACAAAACATACAGCAGATCACTAAAGGCATAATTTGACAAGCTACAAGCTTTAAGTAAAAATAAATATAAAAACAAATTTCAATATTTTATAAATAAAACATAAAAGAAACTAAAAATGCCCTTCCATGTAAAAAAAGGCCAGAAGTACGAATCTCACAATGAACAAAAATTGAAATATATATCTTATATATAATTGGCTTGGAAGCGCAATTTTTTCGTCCGACTAAGAAGTTCTCAAAATATCCTTTAAAAGGTTTAGGAGTTCGAGTCTCACCATGAACAAAGACTAAAATATATCTTCAAATAGAAACTTCCAAACGTAAGCAGTTTTTAGAAGTTCAAACATTATTTCAACGGAAAAAATATACTTTTTCTTTATGTTTTCAGTTATTATTATTGAAGTATGTAAAAACTACAAATTTAATAATGGATGTTATATGCACGTGCATAAAAAATCTCGTACATAATAAGCCTTACTCAGCAAACATACCCTAAGATGAATGTATGATATGCCTAGGGAAACACGACTGACTGTTCGATAAAGGTAAGGTTAGACCAAGATTCGGTCCTAAACATATACATATTGCATTGGTTTAGAATGAAAATAACAAAAAAAATAAAATTTTCAAACCGGAACATGGGGCATGATGTTTGCAAAAGATTGTTCGATAAAGAAAGGATGGAATGATAACAAATGAAATAAAGGATGCACTGGAGTCAATGTAGGGTTATCAATGAATTCCTTGAAAAATCCGATATCCATCCGAATCCATATCCGAAATATCCGTTATCCGGCATTATCCGAAAAGCGGATACGGATATCCAAAAAGCTTTTCGGATACGTATATAGTTATAATAATATCCGTATCCGAAAAATATCCATCCGACTGATTGATGTAATATATACAACTCAAAACAGAAAAGTAGAATTAATAATTATTTTGTAACCGTTGGATGTTACTATGAAATAATTCTTTGTCCATTTTTAGTGAAAATGGTAGTTTCAGTGTTTAATTTTGGAATATTTTTGGATATGATTATGGATATTAGTATAAAACAATGATTCCTCATTATACTTCTTTATTTCCTTGTTTTTTATAAACATTAATACAAAAATTATTTTATGTTGATCCAAACTTTTTTACGTATACCCTTAAATTTATTAATTACAGGCGGAGCAGATAAATATCCGATATCCGTCTGTATCCGAAAATTAAGCGGATACGGATATCCGATATTCGAAAATTAAAAGGATACGGATATTCGACATCCGAAAATAATTTTGGATACGGATACGGATATGACACTATCTGTATTCGAAAGCATCCGTTGACAGCCCTAAGTCAATGTATTTGGAACGAAATATGGTTTTAAGTGGAGGTCAAGCAATTTTAGTGATAAAGGGAAAGAACAATATAATATATATACAAAATCAAATGATCAAAAATATATTTTATAGACAAATTTTTGAGATAGGCCCCTAGGAAAAACTTATTTGAAAATTAGGCTTGGTTTGGAACTTATCATGAAAATATGCATGCTTTTGTGTCCAAGCCTTAGTTTATGCGCATCAACAAAATGCACATATCATAAGAATTGCACATTTTTGTGCATTTACAGAATGCGCAAAAGTACCGTTGCCCTCAAACAGCTAGTAATTCTCACCTACACTCAGTCGTTTGATAAAAAGAATTTAACATATACTTATATATACACACACACATCCGAATGGCACATATATTGAGAAAAGTTTCCGACATTCAACATTGTCATGAAATTAAATACCATATATATTAGACGTTTCCTTGATACATCATCAAATATTCATTAACTATGATACAACGAATAACTATTACCACAAAATATGTTTAAACAGAAATATGGAAATTTAGATATTATAGAAAATAGAACAACTTGCAACTGACGACGTTATCCTAGACTTAATCATGACCAGTGAAAATATATTTTTGAAGTCATTCACACTCGAGATGTTCTCGATGTTGTTTTTTGGCCATTTGGATCTTCGCTTGAAGGTTTTGCAAATTGTCATCCATTACTTTTTATTGATGACATTTATATGAAAAATATTTAAGCACATTACTTGTTGTAATTAGTGTTGAAGAAAATCAGGGTCTTTATCCTTTAACATTTGATATTGTTCCAAACGAGTCATGGAATGCGTGGAAGTGGTTTCTATATGCAATAATGCAAGCATTTTCATTCTCTACATAGCAAATGCATTATGTTTGCTTTGGATCATATGAAAGGAATTCCACGTGAATTAATTGAAAGTTGGCCTCATCTTCACCATCATCCATATTGTATTAGGGCATATCAAAGCCAAATTCGAAAAAGCTAGATTTGAATCCGGTGTTCTTCAAAACTTGTTACACGCTTAGGCTACTGCCTCAAAAGTAGTGAAGAGTCTCAAAAGAAAATAAAATGGTTCATCTAGCAGCTGATGCATGGATCGAACAGACCAAGAAGAAAGTTGGATGCTCTATCGAGATGGTGGCCTGGGATTTAACATGATGACGACCAATGTGTCTGAAAGTGTCAACAGTGTATTAAACTTATTCATGTGATAATTAGTTGCATGTGCTTTTTATCGAGTAAACCACTGCTTCTACGATCGTCGTACTTAGGCGAGCTGTTGACGTCACATTTGAGGTCAGAGTGGGAAGCAGTGGCAAGGGCACGAATGAGAGAATCAAGACACCTGAACATTGAACGCTATAGCTATATGGAATGAAAAGTAGAAAATTTACATGTTCTCGACTATACGGTAAATGTTGGTGACAACGAAGTTGTGTGTTCGTGTGATATGCCAACAATGGAACATTATCCTTGTTCACATGTTTTAGCAGCATGCTCACGAGGTTCTGGAGGTGCGAATAGACACATGATAATTTTATTTCACCATGGTACACAAATGCAGATTATAATACTTCTTATTCTCTTATGTTTCATCCAGTTTCAGATAGTCATTATTGGACAATATACGGAAGTCCTTACATAAAACCACCACTGAAATGAAGAAACTCCGAACGACCAAGATACCTAAGAATCAAAAGAACAACTGATCAACTAAATACTAGCAAGATAGATAAAACAAATGTTGCATTTTTGGACATAAGATGAGATCTTGTAACCGATGAAATTGTGGTAACGGGTTTATGCATGTGATTAAGAACGTGCTTATGCAATGATCTTGGTTGTTTTAATTGATGAACTCACTGTTTTGTTTGACTGCAAGGTTTCTGTGTATATGAATTCAATGTTCGTGCTTTTTCTCTATGGGAGGTAGTTGAGATGATTTGACAAGTTCTTGGATATACGATGGTGGTTGAGATGCTCCGTACACAATTTTCTCATTTATTACAAAGGATAAGCACTCTACATATCCAAAAGTTCGAGTTGTATCTTCCCATTGTGACCATTAATGATCTTCATGCACGGTGAGAGGTTCTATGTTAGATTCACTTTGTCCCCATTGTTCTTCAATATTGTCTCCCTCTAATGTTTGGACATAGTCTTCAACTTGTTCAACATTTGCTTCCTATCGAGAATTAGGAAGAGGTTGATGAGCACGAGGCACACAAGGTCGATGCAACTTGTTCCGATCTAGAATTGTGTCCAATAAATTTTTGAGTTTGAGTCACCTTGTAGGCTCAAATCGCCTTTGTTCGATATCCTTAGTCATCTTGATAACATTGTAAACTCTACTGACAACATCATGTTCCAGTGGTGCTCGAGAAATATAAGAAGGTAGACATTTCGAAGATTGTTTCAATATAAAGCGACGCGTTATTTTCCAATATCAATACTCATACTAGACCGACGTAATTGGAGGAGTTTGCTCAACAATCATATTTGAAGTCTACCATTTCATGGTTTCATTAATGAACCACCCCACCCCCCCCCCCCCCACCCCCCAAAGAAAAAAAAATCTTCAGGGTTTTCAGTAGTTGGAACAACAGAATCGGAAATGCATTCAAAAATATATTTAAATTGTTTCATTACTTGATCCGGACAATAATTCTTAAAGCCAAAGAGTAAATCAATCGAGTCTTACTCATTAAATATGTATATTGATCCATTAGATAGCCTGTTATTCCAAGAGTTAAGCCATATGGATCCCAAGTCACATTGTCAAATGGAAGTCCAACTCATTGCGATAGAACGGAACATTTTTAGGATTCTCCCTCCAATGTTTTGTCATGTTTCATCTAAAAGAAAAAAAATGCAATATCGAATAAAACTTATATTCAAAATGATCATAGTAATGATTATACACCTAGGCAAGAGATGGATCCAAATTAACCGAGATTGATACATTAGGTCGTCCAATTGGTAAGTAAGTCCACGACCATAACTAAAATTAAACAGAATTAGAGAAACAATGGTAAACGATAGTTATATGGAATTTATAAAAAATATTGACAATGACATACCTACAATAAAGAAATGCAGCCAATTACAAAATTGAATTTCTACAATGCAACAGCCGATAGTTCGTTATACAAATTAGAAAATACCACACTACACTAAGCATGGTAACGATATTGTTGAAAATTAGTTAAAACGATAAATACTTCAAATTATATCAACCTTTTGAATGATCTGCCAAAAGTCGAAAGTTTAAAACGTACAAAATTACAGCATGGGTTCGTTGTTGTATCTCAACATTTGTTGCTTCTCAAGAAGGGAAGTTCCAAAATTTGTCTAAACCACTTCAATCCTCAATTCAAAATTATTTTCAATGGGAGCTATGCCTAACGGCTCATGACATAAATTGTTGTAATTGATTTCAGAATCATTAAAAAAATAAGAGGACAATTACTGGCATCAATATCATTAGTTTCTCAACATCAAACAAAGTATATGTCAATTCTCAAACTCTTAAATAAAAAGTATTTGCTTTCGGCCTCCATCTATCACACAACATGGTAATTAAATGGTGGTCCAACTCAAGTTGTAATACCTTCCAAATATGTTGTTCTAAGATATACTCTCCTAGCTGGGGGGACTTTACACATGTTCAATTAATGCTCCGCTATGATCCCGATGTATCTCATAACATATTTCTGCCGCTATGATTATCCGAAAAAGCCTATAATAGTCTTTCCGATTTTTGCCCTGCAATATTCCGATATATTCCGTTATTCCTGCTGTCTTATATAAAAGAGATGAATTAAAAATGAAATGTACATATTATATAAATTATGAAATTAGTTTTTTAATTGAATTTGCTAACATATATTTTTAGAAACATAAATACTTTAATGTTATATTAAATTCAATTAAGTTAAATAAAAAATTACGTTTATTTGCATATATTTGCACATGTTTTTATTTAAAATTAAGAACATGCAAATTATAATTAAATTCAATGTTAATTCTTCATTTAATTATTATTTTTATATTGTACAAAGATTAAGTATGAGTTTTATATGTTATTTTAGAATCATCTGTTATATCTACGCTATTTCCTCGTTTTTATCCCCATATGCACAAGTTTATACCAAGGTTCAAGAACTCGGTTTCGGTCTCGGTTTCGGTCGTTTGAAAATTTGTTAGTTTCGGCGGGTTTCGTAAATTTCGTTAGTTTCGGTTTTGTTTCGGTTTCGGTCCAGATTTCGGTTTTCAATATTTTGGTTACGAATTTGTTAACGGTAAATAACATGAAAATATATTATATAAAGAAATAGAATACAACATACACCATTCGGAATTTACTACATCCAATAACTATTTCTTGGAGCTATATATGGAATGTTTTCATAATCTTCTTCATCAATTTCTATCGCATGATGCGATGGATAGTCATACTGCATCTGTCCTGTACCTATGAACGTTGCCAACATGTTATCAAATGAGGAGGGTTCATCATTCTGTGTTGTATATGCAGTTTGACTATTTTGATCACTTGATATATCGCTGTTGTATGTCTCATTTGCACCGTAATAGAAATAGCCTCCAGTGTAATCAGAAGTAGAATGCCTGTAATTGGGTGGATCTTTTGATGTATATGGGTTATTAGCATAATCGTAATTTTGTGGTTCTTCATATTGGACATTTAAATTACTGTCTCTTCTTTCACGAGTACGCACCATACCTCTCCGCACATATGGTATAGTTGGTCTCTGTGAATCACCAGCAGCACTAGATCCAACACCATAATTACTTGCTAAACCGATATTGTGACCACCAGCATCATCGTTTGAAGAGCCACTGCTATTTCCAGTGCTTTGACTTGTTGTTGTTCGTGCAGGTATTCCATCCACTGCAGCAACAGCATTATGCATCATATCAACCATCGCAGGATCATCGTCAAGCAACCGTGGTTCAACTTCTGTAGTCCACTCTGCTAGTGGATCCTCCTCGTGAAATATATGATTTAGATCAATTAATTGATCATCTGTATCACGACGTTTAACATTCTTAACTCTTAATCTCATATTGTAATGTACATATACCAGTTTTTCAAGATTTTCCATTTTGATTCTATTTCTCAGTTTTGTATGAATCATGGAAAATGTAGTCCAGTTTCTTTCACAATTTGAGGAGGAAACCGTTTGACTAAGAATATGCATTGCTAAACGTGTAAGGTGTGGGGCATCCGCTCTGCCGATTATTGACCACCACTGTGCAGGAGAACAAACACTTATGGCGTCTCTTGCTTTTAAAGAGCCAAATTCGCCAACTTTCATTCTATAAATGTCCACCTACGTAATGTAATGTAATTGAATAACATATATAATGTAATGTGGGTCTATGTATCTGAAAAAATATGTAATATAATTTACCTGTTGTCCAATTTTAATTTGTGTCCATGTGTCAGGGACCATTCTTTTAACGACACTATTAAATCCATTTATTACCTCATTATCATTTACCGCATTGCCATATTGAATGATAGGATTGAGGAAATAACCTATATTTTTGGAAAATGCAAACATTAATGTAATGTTTTGAATTTTGACTTTGTAAAGTAGTAATTTTAAAATACCTGCAGCATGAATTGGTCGATGGAGTTGTCTTTCCCATCTTTTATCGATAATATCCCACCATTTTTCTGATTGACTTACACCGACATTCTTCCTAATCGACTCCTTTGCGAGATCCATCGCTTCATAAAGATAGCCCATATCCGCTTTGTCATCACTATCCACCATTCTTAGAACTTTGACTAATGGCTCAAATATGAGAATTATAGAAGCAGCGGCCGTCCAAAAAGTTTCGTTGTAAATCAGATCAGCAACATTGGTTGATGTTCTTTTATCCTTAGAAGTGAGCCTAGGCATTTTTGATGCCCATTCCCTTGTAGCGATCATTCTTCTTAAATCATTTTTGTGTTTATGAATAGAGTCTAATGCAATGAAATGAGTGGCAAATCTAGTCACTGCCGGTCTAATCAATTCTTTGCCATTTGTCTCTTTTCTCATTATCGAAAGTAACCAACCATGATTGTATATGAATGTCGTTATTGATTGACAATTTGAAATGACAGTTTTTACCTCATCTTCTTTCGAAATATCTTCTAAGATCAGATCAATGCAGTGTGCAGCACATGGTGTCCAATATAAATGTTTTCTTTTCTCCATTAATAATTGTCCAGCTGCTTTGTAGTTAGCTCCGTTATCTGTCACAACCTGCACTACTCTATTTTCTCCAATAGTCTCTACAACTTCATCCATCAATCTGCATATATATTCTCCACTTTGAAATTCATCTGTAGCGTCTACAGATTTAAGAAATATCGTTCCATGGGTGGAGTACACAAGAAAAATTATAATTTTCCGTCGATTCTGAGTACTCCAACCATCACACATCAACGTACAACCATACTCGTCCCAGAAATTATGAAAAGTGCTGATATATGAACCAACTTCATCTAGTTCCATTTTCAAATATGGATGCGATAGTTCATACGCTGTAGGTGGATCTATTCCACGACCACATTCCGCAATAGCATCAACCATAGTTGCATAATAAGGACTACTTGCAGCATTATGTGGAATATGGTTAAAATAAAAAAACTTAGCAATGGCACGACCTATATGCTTTTTAGCATTTTTAATGCCCTTTATTGCGGATTTAATAGAAGGTTGAGAACTACCTCCTTTTTTTTGCATATATGAATCGATCCGTGCAGCAGTACGAGTTTCAAAATCTCCTTCCATCCTTACAGATTTACCACGGACGTTCCGCTCTGTTTGACTAGAACCGACGCCTGATTGCCTATAAGATCTTTGCATCTCCTGTTCTCTGAATATATCTCTGCTTTCCTGCATTGCACGACGAACATTCCTATCATCTTCGTTCTCATCATCTTCGCTGTCTGAATCATGTTGTTGAGGTTTATTCATCAGTTCTTCTTGTATGCGTTGCTTCTCCAGTTTCCCTTTATTACGATCATTTTTTTTTCCAACGATATGCGCTCGTACAAGTTTTTTAACATCTTGAGGAACATTTGTGCATGCCATTACATTGCCTCCTACGCCCGCCAAGTGTTCTTTCAGACGTGTTACACCACCACTGTTGATTTTTTTGTTGCAGAAACTGCACTTCGTTTTCCGAACATTACCATCGATTGGGGTACCGTAATTCCAACCGATTTCTGTAGTATTTGTCGGGTTCTCCATAACGTACCTGTAAATTGTGAAACATATTATCAAAAAAATTAAATTACATTTTTTATTCTAAAATTGTGCTATAAATAAAATAAATAAAAAACTGAAAGCATTTATGTCAATTGAAAATAGCTCTCTTCCATACATGATAAGGCTGCAAAATATACCATAAAAAGTTAAAAACACATGGTTCCTGAATTTGCTGCAAATTTACATATTATTATTAACCAAATGAGTGCAGCATACATGGATTGCCACATATTCAATTTCCTTAACAGCACATGGATTGCCATATATTCAATTTCCTTAACATCACATGGATTGCCACATATAACGTTGCAGCACACGGATTGCCACATCGTCCATCATATATGCATTTTCCTCCTCCGCTTAAAAGATACCCAAAATCGATCAGAAAAAATAAAATAAAGCCGTCGTATTCTTTTCAACCAGAGAGAAAAAAAAATACAATCGTCGATCGAATCGATTAATTCGAATCGAATCGAATTCGATTCGATTTCATTAATCGATTCGAACGATCGATTTCATCTCGGTAGAAGAAAAGAGGAAACTCACGAAAGTAGATGCTGAAGTATTGCTGATAGATGCGGTTTTTATGTCAAATTGATTGTTGTAAGTTTAATTCTTCAGTTGTATGTTTTTATAGGGTTTAAATCTACTGTTGATTCACGGATTTGAAATTTTACGATGATAAAATTTGATTTGATTCCCTTTTGTTTGATTCCCTTTTACTTTCGGTGGCTTTATTTCACTTCTGCTGTTACTCTGCGTACGAGATTTCTTTTTTTTTTTTTCCTAACCCTAGTCCGATCCCAATTTTGGGGGACAAATCCGGTTCGTCCCCATCCGAAACCGATCCGATAACCCCGAAATCTCGGGGTATCGGACGAGTTTTTAAACCTTGGTTTATACTATATGAGCTTTAACATGTTTCATGATCAATAACTTCTAACTTTTGAAACTCTCTATTCAATTAAATGCAAACATATGACATAAAATTACTTAAATGTGATCATTTATTTATAGAATAGTGAACTTAAACTAGTGCAATAGTATACCTCCATTAGTGCTTGATTGTTGCTTCAATAGTCCTTTGCCGATAGAGAACACTTAGATCAACCAATTTTGCATCTATTCTACTACTGAAATAATTTTCATACAATGTTAAACAAAATTTCAACCTTTCTAAATCATTGCAAAGCCTAGGTAAAATTTCAACACAACGGAACTCAATACCTATATTTGAATCTAACTTATAATATCAATAGGTTATATGATTAGAATATATCCACAATAACACGAAAAAATAATAAAATAAAAATTGCAAAACCTACTTTAGATCTAGGGTTTTACCATTAATTTGAGAAGATGTTGAAGCTTATTCCATTTCTAAGAGTTTTGGGATGAAAATAAGTTAATTTGATGTTCGTCATGGAAGTGATATTTGAGATTTGAATTTTGGAATCGAGGGTTTTGAGTTAAGAATGAAATAGAAAGTGAAATGGAGGAGATCAAGAGGGGATGTTGTGTTTTGACTTTTAACCTACAGCATTATTTGCGCATTATGTAAATGCGCACAAAAAGATCTGTTCATGCATATTTACATAAATGTGCAAAAAAAATCTTATAATATATACATTTTGTAAATGCGCACGCATTTTCAAAATGAGATTCAAATCGTATATCGTGAAATTCAAACTATGAATCGAAACGGGATTTAAATTGTAAATCATGGATTTAGAAAACATACATTATAAAGTTTGCACACAATTTTGAAACTAATTTTGATGTTTGAACTTATACATCTAAACTTAAAACATCATTTTCTCTCTTGTTCCAATTTTAATTTGGTTTTAAATTATTCAAGTTGGAATTGTAGACCCAAATAAGTATATTGAATATGTTAATTTTAATTCAATGGTATTTCTAAAGTGTGATGTTAGCTTGGTTTGGATCGGAATATAAATTGAATCGTAAAGGGAGAGATTCGATTCAAATCGTAGAATTTTAAGATTTCTGACAACAATGTGCGCACGTATACATTCATACGCATTTACAAAATGCGCATAAATGAAGGCCAAGAAACAAAAACAGACTTATTTTCATAATAAGCTCTAAAACAAGCCTAATTTGTAGATGAGTTTTCTAGGGGTCTATTTCAGACATTTATCCTATCTAAAATCAATAAATGAAGAAAAGAAAGATATAAAAAAAGAATATATCAAGAGGACCAAAAGCAGGGTATATAAAACGGAGACTAATCTGTAGCATTTTATATGGTAAAAAAATGAATGGAGTCATGGACTAAAGAAATTGTGTTAGATTACTACGCCAACTTGAATGCATGAAGATGGTCTTTAAAAGGAAACAAGAAAATAATATAAATGTAGGAGAAATGAGAAAGTAAATCTAAATAAGAATTACTAGAATGGATAAAATGTCAAATAAAAAAGGGGAACTAAAACAAGAAATGACATCAACAAATGATAATAAAGATTAATAATTCTAGATGGTACAGACATATAAAGAAGACTGAGAGCCGCACCAACGAGGAAAAGACATTATTTACACTAACGTTGTGGCATGTGCTTCTGCTTGATCATGTTACATGTTTCGCGCATGAACTATGTTTTAGATATGTATATTTTTAACACATTCAAGAAATAATGGTTTGCATGAATATTTAGTTATGTTTTTGCACTGAAATCATGTGTAATTAGTTTGAATTTTATTTCAAAATTGCAATATCTAATTTTTAATTAGTTTTAATCTTTATTTGCATTGTTAATTAATAAATAACAATGATGTACCGAATGTCTACTTGCTTTTGGGATTGCTAAATCAACCGACTTTGGAAGAAAACGGTTTGTGACGCTGAAATGCACTCCCGGCATTGAAGATCAAGTCCGAAATAACCTTTTTTTCATATTAACTATCTCGATAGAAAATATCGTGTTAGAAAAAACAATAATAGTTTGTTCATCTCAAACTCGAAGTGCCATGCTATTATTACCTATTATCGGCTGTTATTACGGCGCACGACTAGTCGGCTAGTCGAGATTGAAGCCTCGACATGAAACGTCGACTTGCTAAACGTCGACTGAAACTGAAACCCTAGAAATCGAACCCAAATCGGAACCCTAAATCGAAGTCTCGATGTCGATTTGGAACCCTAAAATGATGAACACGAACTCGATCTGCACTGGAAGTTTCGATTTGAGTTTGGAAGTCGTTGTGGAAGTCTCGAGCCCTAAAATGATGAACTCGAAATCGATCTGCACTAGAAGTCGTTTTGAAGTCTCGAAGTATATTTTTCATATAATATTTTTGATCTGCATATATGTAGCCAAGTACAAGTGAAAAAAACGTTGAGCAACCAGGTTCAACATGTTAATATGATTTACCATTTTGCAACCAGGTACATGTGGAAAAATCACTTCATATTGCGGTCAATGAGGTATGTCAGTACATATTTGATTTATCCATATGTATTAGTTAGAAATTTCAAATTATATATGTATATATTTATTGACTGGTCCACTAATCGACTAATTGGACCTTTATCGACTCGACTCGACTTACCGCCGTGATAACAATACCGATTATTCATATTCAATATGGCGAAGGGATAGTCTTCTTCTTTATTTTTATTTTGATAAAAACTCATTGGCGCCAAGCATTGGGGAATGCTATACGTTTGGTAATTTCCCCTCCGACCAAAATGAAGGATCCCATTGAAGCGGCTAATCCCATGCATATCGTATGTACATCGGATGAAACAAATTGCATAGTATCATAAATAGCGATTTCTGGTATTACCCATCAACCTGGGGAATTTATAAACAAATAAGGATCTTTAGTATCATCTTCTATACTGAGATATACCATGAGACCAAGAAGTTGATTTGAGATCTCGCTATCAACTTCTTGGCCTAAAAAAAAAAATCTCGATAAAGTCGGTTGATTAGGGCAAAATTATATCCCTTTTGAACCATATGTGCATCTTTGGATGCATACGGTTCAAAAAAAAAAAATTGTGAAAATAAAGAATCAATGTGCTGACTCCAATCCTACCTCTTTTTTTAAGAGATTCCTACTTTTCTAATGAAGGGGTTTTTTCTTCCATTAAAATAAGAAAGAAATTTTACCACTTTCCTAAAACAAAAAAATAATTTATAGAACTTATTTAATTAAGCTCTCATTGACGTATTGTCTCGTTGGGATTAAGATTTGTTAGTATGTGCAGAAATGTAGCTTGAATTCATAAAAACATCTAGTTGTTAGATCCTATTTTCAAGTTATATATAAAACTAAAGACATATAAATGTATTTTTAAAAGTTCGCGGTCGGACCAAAAATTTGCGCTTTCAAAACAACTATTAATAAAGATGGATGAGAAATACAAAAAAGGACAGACTAACTAACAAGTGAATGAAAAGGTTAAAAATATCATTTTAAAAACCAAAGTATGATTCAAGATAGAAAACCGTGGAAAAAGAATATTTATGCTGCCAATCTCTACAGCATTTGGGAAAATGATAATGAAAATGACGACGACACTACTATTTGAAGATTGGTAATATAAGGGAAATTAACAGTTATGTAGAGAATTTTGGGCAGCAACCAATACCAAAACAAAATAATGGATAAAAGTCTTCCTCGTGGTTGGGCATCCCCATTAACGTATTTAAGTGGTCAAAAGATGCCAATACACCGTGCATTAAACTCAGATCGCAAGTCAGACCATCATTTTTTTATTAAACCAAGGCCAAATAGTCATACATACACAGAATCTTCAATGACTAAACAATTCGATGCATCTACTCCCAGCCTTCTTGCTGCTTCCGTAAATCTGAACAATGCATCAAGAATGATTACATAAGACAATGAGCCATTATTATCATAGTTTAACCAAACTATCTTATTTTTTTGAAATAGCTTACATGTCAGGAGAAGGTTTTCCATTTTTAACTTCATCTCCACCGACAAATACGCTAAACTTTTCTTTCCAACCTATGCAAGAGTGAAAATGGCCCACACTAAAACAAGTCAAATACATATGCTAATTACATAACTGAATGCGCGCGCGCACACACACACACTAACAATAACTAGTTCTTATAGTATAATTATAAGTATGTGAAGGTGACAATTTAAGAAAATATGGATTTGAATATCATTTAATATATCACAGTTCATCTTTATATCATTATCTGTAACATGATGGATAAATTTTCATAAAGGTTAGCTAGTGATTTCCATGCATAAAATTAATTACAATATTGACAATTTCCCTGAAGAATTATGTTTATTAAACGCCGAATTAATGATATTAAAGATTAGTTTGAATGGTAGCAATGACACAAGATTAGAAATATTATAATTATATTGAATCCCTAGGAAGTTTTAATAGTGGCAATTTGATGATGTTTCATCTCAGTGTACTCTTACAGGTATTTGTTTTAACCTTATTCAACCACGTATTTCCAAATGATGGATAAACTTCTAATCTGAGAAAATTAAAAAAGCAGAGTAAAAGTAAATTATTTTGAGATAAGTTTACAAATATGAATTCCACATATATGGTATAATCAATAGAAACGCTAAACTAATCTTAGAAGTGATATACAGCAACCTGATTGGTATGATATTTTGCTCAATATATTTTCCCTTGTAGAGTTTGAAGCAATTGCCATGGGAAAATGATTCTGATGAAGGTGGTTTAGAAGACGATTAACACCTGGAAGTGCTTTAACTTTATGCCACCTAAAGAATCATAGAGGAAAATATTAGCACAATTTTTCGTATGTTCATATAAATGACAATGCTTGGTTTATACGTGTAAAGAATCATTACATTCAAGTCCCACACCAGGCTTTCATCCCTTTTGTGGACATAAGTGTGACATGAAGCATATTTACCATGACTTAAACAAATAATACACCTAATTTACAATCATTGTTTCAAATCTCGTTCATCTCACCACAGATCTTGCTGGAGATCCTATTTTCGAACTTGAACAAGACGATATATAGAGAAACAATACATTAAATTTTATTTTTCTTATTTGGCACTCATCTCGTTCAAGATATTAAGCCATCAAGCAAAATTTGAGGAAAGATCTCAATATAAGATCTCACGCAAAGTTATGTTTTTCATTTACATATTTATTTTTCTTCTTATGTAGATTGAAATATAATTTCACTCTAACGGAATTTGACTAACCCTCTAAATTTTTTTTCAACAAGTAACTGAGTAAGCAAAATTAAAAAATTGTTTCATATTCTTTTTGTTGATATTTATTTTTAAAAACCATACTCTGAAACTAGAGCTAGAGAACACGATTAATCCAACCCAACCGACCCCCGTTTAAGTTGGGCATTCGCAGAGGTACTTTTTGATCTGCGGTTTTCTACAAAGCAGGGGTGCTTCAATTATGCGAAGAATTGCGCACCGATACGTATGGGGTGCGGGGGTGCGGCACCGATACGTATGAGCCGGAGATGGAAGCTGTGATCATTCAAGATGAATGAAGTGCTTTAATTATTATGTTTAATTTTGTGTGTTTTAATTAGTAACGATGATGGATTATGTATTTCGCTACTTAGGATGTTGAACCTATTTATTTAACTATTTTGTTTGACTATTTTGTTTATTTAAAATGCATATGTTGGATTATATTTATATGTATAATATATTTTTAATATTTTAATATTTGCCGTATCTCGCCGCACCCGAATCCTCATATTTTTTAATTTTCCGAATTCATGTATCCCCGTATCACGCACCCGCACCCCCGCACCCGTATCCTTGCTTCCTAGGCGATTTTCAACTCGTTTCAGGAATTATTCCATGCCCCCATGAATAACAAATGGGCAAAATGAGCCTGTCAAGGGTCGAACCATCTCTCACTTGCTTATTTTTAACAAGTAGATATGTGAAATCCATTCGATCAACAAAATTCAATTAGTCACCACTCTGATCTAAAAAGAAAATATGATACAACTATAATATATGGATTATGTATGTTAAAAAGTTTATATTTGGATAAAAGTTTAATATAAAAATGTTTAAAATGCCAATTTTAAAAGTTAAGTTACCCTAAAATAATGCCGAGATGGTCTTTAATATCCAAGATGTCGATCCAATATGTACACGCAAGATACACTCATCTCACTCGAGATCTTGTTTGATACGAGACATTATATGTAAAATGCTCAAGATGAAATGCGACTAAAATCCAAGATTTGAACATTGTTTACAATATCATACAAAACAATGGTTATATATTATGAGAGTGCTACGCAGATGTGCTAAAAACGAGGCAATCTTTCAATCCAAGCTTTTGCATTTGAAAAATGGATAATGTTGAAAATGGCTTGATGAAAACGAATCTCTACTTCACAATTGGATTTCTGTAGCAAAATTGCAAGGTGCGCATCTATATGGATATATTAAAATTTGACATATTAACTTCGACGAAGATGTATAATTGGAAATTTCAACAATAAACTTCATTGGTGTTTCTGTTGAATTTTAGGACATTATATGGTAGAATTAAAGTGGTTGGATGTTGAATCGTAATGGAGAAGACGGTTCGCAAATCGAAGCTCATAGAAGGAAACTGCAGGTGAAATAGATGGAGACAGTTTTAGGACTTCAGCTCAGAGCCTGGAGCCAGATGTCTGGCCACAATGCCAGACGTCTAAGGCGGCGTCTACGGGTATTTTGAACTTTTAACTCAACATGATGAGTTGTGAAGTTTCAAGGGGCAATTTGAGAAATTGCCAAAGATTAGTCTCCCTATATATAGGCTTCTCAGAATCAAATGATAAATAAGATATTAACAAGGATTGATTCTAATCAGGGTTTTGGCAATCCTAATCTTATTCAATTCTCATTCCCACAAAGTCTTTTTTTTTTTTGAGAATTTTGATCATTGTATTTAATTTTTTGTACTCTTCTATTGGTATATAATAAAAGCTCTCTCTCAAAGTGGATGTACATTAACAATTGGTTATTGACAGGTGGAATGATGATAATGATTTTGAAAAATGACAATGGAAGATGAAAGCAGTTCTCAAGCATAATCGAGTTCATCGGGTGAAGTTTAATACACATAGTCAGCAGATATCTCAGATGTAGAGAAAGAAAATGAAAGAGTTGGCATTCACTACACTTCGACTTGTTATGTGAGAGAATGTTATCTCCGAAATTAATGGTGAGATGTCTGCTAAAGGAATTTAGGACAAGTTGGAGGAATTATATATGAAAAAATAGCTCTCAAATTGAATAATCTTGTTGCAAACGTTCTTTACATACAAGATGAAGTAAGAAACTTTGCTAAAGACGCACTTAAATGTGTTTGATGATTTGCTAATGAAGATGAAGCAGCAAATTTGAAAATTGAGGAAGAGCAAAAGGCGATGATAATTGATATAGTTGTGTTTGTTGCCGGACCATCATAAGAGTTTCTCAAATAGTTTGATCTGTGGTCATGATACATTGACTCTTGATGATGTCAAAATTGATCTTCTTAGTGAGGAATTGCGAGATCAAATGAAGGAGTAGATGATTGAAGTAGTGGTGCAGGAAATGATTACGGCTTGTTTATGAAAAAAGAAAGATATGAGAAGAAAGGAAACCGAAGGCGTTCTAAGTCAAGAAAGCCCAATTAAAGAGGAAAGTAGAAAGAAAAAAATATTAAGTGTTTCATTTATAAGAAACCTAATCATTAGAAGAATGAGTGTCCAGACAAGGAGAAGGAAAAAAGGGAAGTAGCGTCCTAATCAGTTGCAATGGTGAGTGAAGTTGGTGATAAAGACGTACATGTTTTATCGACGGTAGCATCGGATGCTTCGGATAGCGAATGGATGCTCAACTCGGAGGGGGGGCTCTGTATGATATGACGTCAGATAGGAATTGTTTTCCTTATGTTGACAGAGAAAAAAATTCAATTGTTATGGAAAATGATGTTATTTGCAAGACGATGGGTATTAGTTCTGTTTAAATTCGAATGTTTGACGGAGTGAGTCGAACTCTCACTAATGTGCGTTATGTTCTAATACCACAGAAGTCACTAATCTCTTTGAGACAGATGGATTCTTTAGGATGCAATATCACTACTGACAGTGATAGCTTGAGGGTTTCCAAGGATGCGTTTGTGGTTATGAAGAATGTTAGGACTCATGTCAAGAAGTGACCGTGAAAGGTGAAACTTGTGTGAGTGTTGATAGTTCCCATGACTTAGATGCGACATGGTTGTGGCATTTGAGATTGGGTCATGTCTCAGAGAGGAACTTTGATATTCTTCGTAGAAGAGAGATGATTGATGGAGAGAGTTTCGACAAGCTTGGGCATTGCGAGGAATGTGTCATGATAAAGCAAACAAGGGTATCATTCGGTGAAGAAAATATAATTCTAAAGGAATTCTTGAATATGTGCACACGGAGGTTTGGAGCCGGCACTAATATCTTCATTGGAACGAGCAAGATATTATAATTTTTTTATTGATGACTTTTCTCGAAAAGTTTGGGAGTATGTAACGAAGACTAAGTCGGAGGCATTTGCAAAATTTTAGGAACGGAAGGCTCATGTTGAGAATGAGAGCGGAAAGTAAGTCTTTGAAGGTATTTAGGTCCGACAATGGCGGAGAGTGAGTTTCTAGATATATTTTTAAATTCTTCAAATGTTATGGTATACGGAGACATTTTACTACACTTGGAGATCCGCAATCTAAATAGTAGTGGAAAGAATGAACCGAATTATACTGAAGAAAACTCGATGTTTGAGGTTGACATCGGGTTTGTCTATGGGATTTTGGGTCAAAGCTTTGTCAACCGCGGTACATATTATTAATCGAATTCCATGTTCGGCTATTGATAACAAATTCCGAATGAAGTGTAGAAGAAAAAAGCATTGACTTGAGTTATCTTCGTGTATTTGGCGGTCCAGTTTATGTGCATGATCCAACAATGATAAGCTTGAAGTGGAGCTTTCAAGGGAATTTTGCTTAGCTATACGGACGATGTAAAAGGCTATTAGATTTGGAATCCGAAAACGAAAAAATGTAGTGAATTCTCATCATGTTATTTTTGTTGAGACAGCTTTGTTCAAGGCATTTGAAAGCTCGTCAAATGTTTCGGATGTGGTTCATGGAGATTCAAAGGAGAATAAAACCATTCACTTTCAGACCTAGAAGTAGAGTAGTTAAAGATGTTTGTGAGGAAGTAGCAGTTGATGGTACATCGCACAGTCCACTTGGTTCCTCTAGTGATATTGGTGATGTGCATGACATAAGAGAAGATTCAGTTCAAAGTGCAGCTGAAGGAAGAATGGGTGAAGGAATTGCTATTCGGGTTGGTCGACGTGTAATAAGATCATCCAAAATATGGTGATTGAAAATACCTTAGCTTTTGTGAGAATTTGAACTATGTTTTTTATGTAGTCCAAGACGAGCCAATGAACCTTGATGGCGTCATGAATTCGAGTGATAGCTCGAGGTGAATTTGTACCATGGAGGAAGAGATGCAATCATTGACGAAGAACCAAACTTGGGATTTGGTTTCACTTCCTAAAGCAAGTCGTGCTATTGAGTGCAAACGGATATACAAAATGAAGGACGATGAAAGATACAAAACTAAGCTAATGGCAAAAGAGTTTGCACAAAGAAAGAGAAAGGGATATGATGAAATTTTTGCACCGGTTGTGAGACATACTTCTACCGGGATATTACTTCTACACAGTTGTTATTCATGACTTGAAGTTAGAGCAATTTGAGGTGAAAACCGTCTTCTTGCATGGTGACTTGGATGAAGACATCTACATGGAGCAACCGGAAGGGTTTGTAGTAGATGGTAAGTCAAATTTGGTTTGCAAGTTAAAGAAATCACTATACGGCTTGAAGCGATCACCTAGGCAATAATGCAAGAGACTTGATCATTTAACGATTGAAAATTGTTTTAATAGAAGCATTAAGGATGCTTGTGCTTATTACAAGAAGTTATGAGCGTATTTACTATGGTGTGTATACGACATGCTCATAGTTTTAAAGATAAAAATGAAATCAAGTTAAACTGAGTTTAAAATCGGAATTTGAAATGATGGATCTTGGAGAAACAAGTAGAATTTTGGACAAGGAAACTGTTAGGAATCAAAAGCATTTTGAGTTGAAATTAACTCAAAAGGAATATACTGAAAAAGTGTTTTGTCGGTTTAGCAAGAATGCAAAGGCATTAAATACACCCATACCTTTGTATATGAAGCTTTCGAGTAAGGAACCACCGATCAAGGAGAAAGACAAACCCTACATGGCAAAGGTGTCATATGCTGGTGCAGTTGGAAGTTTTATGTATGTCATGACATGTACAAGGTCCGATATTGCAAATGTTGTCGGGATGATTAGTCGTTATATGCCTAATCTGAGGAAATCGCATTGGGAAGCTATGAAGGCTATTTTGGTATATTTGAAAATTACATCATCTAATGGTCATGTTTTTTGGGGTAGTAAGGACAATAATTTCAAGTTAGTTGGTTAATGTGATTCGGACTATGCCGGTGATAGAGATCGAAGAAAATCAAGTTCCGAATACGTCTTCACTCTTGATGGTGCGGCCATAAGTTGGAGATCTAGATTACAAACTGTAGTTGTTCTATTCACTACGGAGACGGAATTGATAGCCGCGGTGGAAGAAGCAAATAACACTCTATTTGAAGTGATTGTTTGTATCTTATATTTTGAATATGATAGTATGGATGTTCGATGTGATAGCCAAAGTGTTATTCATTTAGCTGAGAATTTGGTTTTTAGTTCTCGCACAAAGCATGTTGAAGTAAGAGAAATATTTTTCGTAGTCATGGATGAAGACAAACAAGTATGTCTTCGAAAAGTGCACATAAAGGATAACGCGACGGATATGTTTACTAAAGCATTGCCGGTTGGAAAGTTCGAGCATTGCTCGAACTTAATTCACTTAGAGAAGTGCTAAGTGCCATGGGATAGCACGGTTGATGGAGAAGCTTAGTTACAGATAATGAGGAGTATCGGTAAAAGGTTTGAATTATATCTTCTTGGTATGTACTCGCTTTCACATTCAAGTATGTCTTATGGTGAGACTGATTTTGAAGTTGGGTGTTTTCAACACTTTATTGGCGGGTGGGTGATGGAGTGCAGTGGGAAGTGGCCTTGTCAGAGCTCATTGGGAAACATTCAAGCTTGTTTGGTAGGAGTTAGAAGATGGTGCGGTACCATTGGTTAAGGTGTTGGAGACGGATATAGAGTCGAGGTGGAGTGTTGAATTTTACGACACTATATGGTAGAATTGAAGTTGTTCGAAGTAGCTTTGTAACGGAGAAAACGGTTCACAAATCAGAGCTCGCGGGAGGAAGCTACAGATGAAGTAGATGGAGACAGTTTCAGGACGCTCAGACGTCTGACAAAGCGGGTTAGACGTCTGACCGGGTTGTCTGTGCAACCAGCGAGTTGCAGTTGGCAGATGTTTGTGAGCTACTCGCCAGACATACAAAGAGCCAAACGTCTAGTCATATAGCGGAAAATTTTCAGAACCTGGAGCCAGACGTCTCCCCACAATGTCAGACGTCTGAGGCAAATTCTACAGTTTGGGCTTTTGACTCGGCATGTTGATTTGTGAAGATTCAATGGGCAATTTGGAAAATTGTCAAATATTAGTCTCTCCGTATATAAGCTCTTCTCGGATTCAAAGGATAATTAAGAGACTGACAAGGGTTTATTCTAATTAGGGTTTTGGCAATCCTAATCTTCTTCAATTCTCATCTTCACAAAATCAAATTTTTTTTAGAATTTGATCATTGTATACAATCTCTTGTACTCTTCTATTGATATATAATATAAGTTCTCTCAAAGTGAATGTACACTAACAAAACGTTAGTGGTACCACTATAAATCGTTGTGTGATTTATTTTTCGTTATTGCTTTATTATATCTCTTGTTTGATGATTGTGACTGGTTATTGGATTGAGTTGAGATTGTTTTGAGATACTGATTGGTTTATTTTGCACTTTTATCACAATCTCGTCTTCCACTGTGTTTGGAGATTTGATTTGAGCGGTTTTGAGTCGAAATTCTCCACAACAATTTCATGATCATGAACTCTCATATTTGCATTCAATGTTATAGTAAAGATAAGTGATAGAAGTTATAATATAGGAATCGGCAAAGTGTGAATCAATATGGATAAGAGGAATGAAAAAAAAGTAGTTTCTCAATTAAAAAGTTTTGTTGGGGA
>JASFAX010000752.1:0-56660 GCA_030737875.1 Allium sativum
TTAGCTAGGGACGGTAGGCGGTGGGCCTCGTTTAGAGGTCAAATGAAAAAGTCAACTTTTTGAAAATAATAATAATAATAATAATAAATATACTCTCTCCTCTCCTTACCTTTCCTTTGCCCCCCCCCTCCATTTCAGTTTTTCAACAGGGAAAAAAAAAGAAAAATTATAAAAATCGCGCCTCCCTCGATCTCACTCCCGCCGCCGCCCTCCTCTCAGCGCGCCGCCACTGGCGCGGCAGCCCTCCCCCAAGTCGCGCTCCGGCGCTAGCTCCTCCCCCTCTTCTAAAACAACCGCGCCCTCCCCCCTATTTCCCTCCAAACCGCCGACGCCCGAGCCCACAAAACCCACCTCCGACCGACGCTCCAGAGCCCGACCACCTCCAATGCCTCCCTGACCCTCCGACGCCGCTGGTGAGCCCCCCCTCCTCGTGAACGCTGTGAGTTTGTTATTCATGTACTGTTCATTATTTTGTTTGTTTATTTAAGTTAGTTGATTTTAAAGGTAAGAAAAATCCGTTTCAGTTTTAAAAATATGATTTTTATAGGGTGTTCATGAAGAAAATATAATCTTTTTATATGAAATGGTTAGAAGTAAAAATTCGATTTTTATATATTGAATAGCGAAGTAAAAATTCGATTTTTATATATTGAATAACGAAGTAAAAATTCGATTTTTATATATTGAATAGCGAAGTAAAAATTCGATTTCTATATATTGAATAGCGAAGTAAAAATTCGATTTTTATATATTGAATAACGAAGTAAAAATTCGATTTTTATATATTGAATAGCAAAGTAAAAATTCGATTTTTAGATATTGAATAGCAAAGTAAAAATGTGATTTTTAAATATGTAGTGAAAGCGGACAACGAAAGTGACAAAAGGAAGAACGATGAAGATATCCTACATTTGAAGAGTCGCGGCGTTGGGTTAGCTATTCTGTGAGAACTTCTCACCTTTCAATTTAATTTTTCTAGTTATAAATATATATACTACGATGCAGACGGTGTTTAGTAGCACCCGACACCCGTCGTCCACAGACCATGGACGGCTTGTATGCTTGTTTGTTTGATTTTGATGTGTAGTAGATTGTGTGATGTGATGTGAAAAGAAATAAAATATTTTATAGCTAACAATAGAATTTTTGACGTGTATATGAAATGAAATAAATATAAATAAATCGGACGATTTGTTTATATACACACATTTGACTGATATTGATTGGGACGATAAATTTTACACATCGCCCAACTGCACAAATAAAATCTGTGTTTGATTGTTTGAAACCCCACATGGGTATTGGGATGATATTTGACGTACACTAATCCCGATTGTTTAGTTGTATGTCGATCGATTGATTGATAGGCTGTTATAAGCGTTGAATATTTATATTTGATGCTTATACATTGTAGAATGCACTTTGGATGATGGTTGATTATTCATTGTTGTTATTGTATACATGTGCTGTAGAAAATCCATATAATTAACATTATATGGTAATTGATTGGGCCTCATTCCAGTTTAGAAGTAGAAATATTTGAAAAAGAAATATTTGAAAGCAGAAATATTTGAATAGAAATATTTGAAATGGAAATATTTGAAATAGAATATTTGAAAATATGAATATATGAAGCCGTGTTGATTAGATTTACGCCATTTTGACGTGAATGATATTTATATCGATTTTATTCATTTTATAACGAATATCGAAAGTGATTTCAAAATCTGATATTTTGAAAAGAATTTAAATTCGAATTAAACTGAATAGAAATGAATTCGAATTAAAATTGAATAGAAATGAATTCAAATTGAAAAGAAATTTTAATTAAATTGAAATTGAATTGAAATCGATTTGAAATGAATTTTAAAACGAATTTGAAAGGGAAAATTCAATTTTGATTTGAATTTGAAAATGAAGTTGAAACCGTTTTGAAAATGAATTTAAAACGATTTATAAAGCACGTTTTGAATTGAAATCGACGAAGTATATATATTATATATATAATATAATGGCCCGAATAGAACGCGCCGCGGCAGTTCGCGAATTTCAACCATTGACTTCGAATGGATTTTGCGGGAGATCCGACCGTCGGATTCTCCTAAAACCGGAACCATTGGTTTCGTATCGAAAAGAGCTTTCTGATGAATATTAGAAATTTGAAACCTAACGGTTGTATTTGGAGTTACGTCCAAATCAAAATTGGGAAAGGTCGTTGTAAGTGCAGTTCGATGGCCGTTGATGGAAATCGACTGTACGGGCCTTGATAAAATTATATAAAATAGTAATAATTTGTGTAAAATCATAAGAAATGATTTGTGAAGAATTGGGATGGAAAAACTCCATATTTGAAAAGATAAAAATAGATTTTTATCGAAATGAACTAGTTTTGAACTAAAATTGTAATTTATTTATTTTTAAAATAAATAAAGTGAGTTTGAAATGGTTTTGAAATATAACCAGAATTTCCAATAATTGCATTGGAATGGATTTGAATCAAAATTGTCTTTGGATTATTTCGATGTTGGATTTCGTGATTATACAGATGTTGTTATGGAAATTTGAAAGATATAGATATATATATATCGTTATTTCCAATACGATATCTGTTGGTCGTAGAATTTGATATTGAATATAAGCCGATATATTTTCTATTCAGAGCCTTGTTTTTAATATCAAATGTGATTTGGGTTTGTCGTGAATGGTGTCTTCATTAACACTGTTCTTAAGCCCAGCTGAGGAAAAGATTAAATCTTTTTATTTAGATTTAATGAAGTGTACCAATTAAATAATATTTAATTGGAATTGAACTGGTATTGATTTTTGGGTTTATTGTGAACAGTGTTTTAAATAACACTTATTCTTTAACCCGATAATTAATGGAATGTGATTTTGGGTTTATCATGATCCGTGTTTTAAATGACACTGATTCTTTAACCCAGTTAAAGATTAAAACTAAGTGGAGTTTTAATGAATCTTTAATTAGATTGAAATGATCGAGAATGGAGTATCACCAGTTTTGCTCCAAGCGATAGTTAAATCTTTAATTAGCTTTAAACGTGAAATGGTAATTAAATTTACCGATAACACCGTGGTGTTAGATATGAAGTAAGACCCGTTTTACTTCATGGGATGAATAGGTTGAGAAATTAAAATAAATGATTGCTTCGGTGTGGTTCGGTAATCCCGACTAGTTTGAATTGACATTCAAAGGAGATTAAAGAATAAATTTTAAAGAATTTATCTTTGATGAAATTAATGGGAACCTTTCCCAAAATATAAGAAAATTTGAATAAAAGGAACATTCTGAAGTGGAATGAGGCGTATGTTGTGTTTGTGTAACACTTTTATTATATATACGCGCGTTGTTCAGAAAGACCGGGTTTATCCCATTCTGAATAACTAATTCGACGTGGTGTCGAAGATGGAGACGGTAGTTGAAGACCGGAGGTCTTCACGTCGTTTGGGTAATTACTGATGAACTTGATTGGGCTGTACACCCCAGAAGATGGAAACAGTTGGTGATCGTCCAGATGTACTTGGAGATCGATGGATATGCGGGGTACTAGGTGCCTCCGGTTTCGTTCAGACCCAGAACGGACTTGTAAATGGACTGTGTGTCTGACATTGGATTTTAGTCTGTGTGATTGATTTCTATTAAATATATATCTGTTTGGCGACGGAAAATTTATTCTCTCGCTTAACTCCCTTCTCTGAGACGTACGAGCTCAGGGGTTATATACTGATGGACATCAAACGCATAGAGTGAATTGCCTGTGTGGCATGCCTAAGTGGCAATTGATCAAGACTTCTGTTGAAAAGCAAAGTTTTGTGGTGATGATCAAAGCACGGACTGTGTGGCATAACTTTGTGTAATGTGAATTCGCGAGCCTCACACCCCGGTTGTGAACCAGAAACGGGAGAGGACCTCGGGGAGGGCATGCGTTTCTTTCTAGCTAGGGTGGTGTCAGTGACCTACCAGCCCTGACATTTATATACTTTTCACCTGTGTGGTTGTTGCTGTTGCGAGGCGCCTCGGTTAGATCGGACGATCCGGGTCCGATGGAGCCATTCGTTGGCTCATTTATGCCCCAAAGGATGGAGAAACGCATGTTCAAGCATTTTAATCCACATCGGTGGACCGGCCCTGACGATCCAAGGGTCACTCGAGCTCTGATCCTGAGGCTCGGGCTAGAGAGTCTCGAATCGGTTGAGGACTATCTTTTGCCTTGGTTCATAGATGGAAATCCAACTTCCAGATACGTGACAGTTGCGGATTTAATTGTAGAACTAGTATGGAGACATGATATATGGTACCCATGTCGTCTATGATTGATACTTATGATTTGAAGTTGTTTTATACACTATGCACTTATAGTAGTATCAAATGATTTGTTTTAAAACGTATCAAGCATTCTTTGGCTGTTATAAGGGAAAACCCTATCCCCCGGCTTGCGTTGCATTGTGTGATAGGACCTGGGTCTTATAACAGCTTCATTTTTTCTTTATTTAGCATTGCGCTGTTTGTTTTATGCACTGGTATTCTTGGGAGGAAACCCGTTCCATGTTATACGGCGTGGTCCCTTGATTTACTAGCTTTAAAAAATAAAGATTAATAACTGTTTTAGTTCTCACATCAGTCCCATGACTGACCTGGAGTTTATTGTTTTAACCTAAACTCTGGGTGCCCTTATTTTGACATGGGCAGCTAGTAGTTTTGGTTTCGCAGATTTATATTCACAGGATCCTGGTTTACAGCTGGAATGATATCCGGAAAGCTTTGTATGCGTATATCTCCTTCTAGTTGTGTGTTGTATTATTTTCCGCTGCTATGTAATGTATTGTAATCTCTGATATTTCTGTGTAATATTCATTTATACTCTGTATATTCTTGTAATCTAATGCATTGTTGTAAATAACAATGAAATGTTCTTCCGTCTGCGTTCTATTTTGTGGCTTGTTCTCGAACTATCCGCGCTTTCCTCACCAGGGAAGTTACGGGTTTTTACAATAACTAATATTCGATTAACTCACTTCGAATAACTAATATTCGACTAATTCTTTTCAAATAACCATTATTCGAAAATATTTCTTTGAATAACTATAATTGATCACTCTTTTCTTCGAATAAACTATATTTGATTAAGTCCTTTCAATTCTCTACTCGAATAACTAATATTCGATTAACTCTAATTCGATTAACTCTATTCGACTAACTCTAATCGATTAACTCCAATTCAATTACTCTAATTAATATCCACTTTAAACAATCTTCTCATAACTCTTTTATATCTCATTAATTCCCTTTTATAATCCTATTTATTTTCCAAATAAATATTTCTTTTATAATTTTATTTATTTAACAAATAAATATTTCATTTTCAATTCTATTTATTTAATAAATAAATATTCTTTTTCAATTCTATTTAAAAATGTTTTACAAATATTTACTTTTCAATTCTTTTGTAAATGTTTTTCAAATATTTCCTTTTCAATTCTATTTGTAAATGTTTTACAAATATTTCCTTTTCAATTTGTTTCACAAATATTTTACTTTTCTACTCGTTCTATTTATCAAATGATAAATATTCCTTTTATAAAATACTTTGATTTTATAAATATTTCATTTCAAATATACACTTTGAAAATTTCCATTTTTATATCCCAGTATTTCTTATGGTATTTAAAACCCCATATAACAAGGATCAATATCATACAAACACCCATAATCAATAACAGATTATATATCACAATATATGAAACAAAACAGTATTTAAAATATTAAGGGATCCAGTTGGATCCCTCGAACTGTTTCCCTGAATCACAGATGTTAAACAATATAGTTAACGTCGACTTCATTTCAATATGAAATATTCTGATAAACAGAATCAATATTTGATTAACGATATATGTATAATTATATCGATATTTTCAAATAATCAATTAGCAGTTCAACCAAACAGTCAACACACAGTAACCAATCATCATCTATCAGTTCTAAAAATACGTTATAAAAATATAACTGATAAAGTTGGTGAGTTTTACTCACATTGTTCATTAATCGTTAAATAACGATCATGGTCACGGATTCAGATCGGGCAATTTATTTTGCTATAAATTGTAACGAGCTCCAATTCACTCCCAGTCAGTTCCACTGTGTAGCCCTTATTCATACAATCCCGACGGATCTTGTTTTGTCCAATTTAGTTAATATATGAGTAAGATACGCTAAATTAAAGTTAATACCCTTTTTATTTGAATTGAAATTTAATTAAATACTTAAGTGGGCTTTACCTTCGGCCCATCTAACTTAAAAATACCCGAACCAGACCCGCTTAACTCTTCTTCCCAGATGAGAAACATACTGAACCCGCTCCTTACCATTTCCGCAAAATTGATCCCATTTTCCTCCATTACTTGATTAAAATCCAAACCAACCTTTACCTTTTCACTAGAACTATACGGCCATCCCCATGCTTCTCCACCCGTACCAGTGAACCCCGCACATCATCACTCTCCTCCATACGATTCCAGTATCCTCCAAAACCATGGCCAAACCATCCTCTCTAATATCTCCTTAACTGCATCATTAAAAATCCAACTGAAGACACAAAAATTCCTCTCATCCATTTCTTATCAAGCCAACACCCATTTCAGAAAGCTCGAACAGCATTTCAACCCTCGATGTGGAGGAACCAACCCAGTTCGCACCAAAATTCGTATGACATTTTTATGAGCGGATTTCCACAAAAGCTCGCCAGCAAGTGTAGTTCGGTCACTAAAATCAAAAACCAAAGTCGGAATCGTAAATTAAAGCTTCGATCTTCCAATAGCCAGAACCCTAGCTGGCCTTGAGAAACTCCAGTGACGGAATGGATGTCGCATCCTTCAATCAGCATACCAGATTGAAGAGAAGCCCGATGTGAAGCCAAATATATTTATGTTGTGATTTATGAAGTTTTCCTTGAATTGATTTTTGATTTTGCAATACACGATTTGGGTTTACAAAGGAAAGTGGTGGCTGCCAAGAACACATTGACCCACAGAAGAAAAGTGTGAGGGTTTTTAGGATGTTAGGGTACTTATAGTATAGGATAACTTATCTAAGAAGTTTCATATATTTTTATATTAATTTATATTGTTACCATTACTTTTATTTGTATTCTAAAAATCCGTACGATCACATACGATACCCAAATATGTTGAAAATGGACATACACCTACAGTTCGACATTACGGACCCAACGAAACTTGTTTCGTCAAATTCCTACCCCGTTTGCTCACACATCGTATTTTTAAATGTCAAATTATCGACTGTATTTCACATTAAAATTCCATACGGACACATACTGACTTCAAAAATGACGAAAATTGAAATCTAACAATAATTTAATATTCCGGATCCAACAAAATTAGTTTCGTCAAAAACGGAGCTCGTTTGCAAAACTGGCTATTTTTAAAGCTCTAAATAAACCCATTTAAATATTAATATATAAATAAATAATTAAATTAAATATAAATAAATTTATATTATATTATATATTCGCAATAGAATATCATACAGCTCTAATTGGATTTATAACTCGATATTCAAATCCCGGTTGAATCGATATTTAATTTATATTGAAAAATCCATTTATAATATATATAAATCATTATAAATTATAAAGGAATTCCATAGCGACTTTTCTAAAATTTGATTTGGACATAAAACAAAATCTATACAATGAAATCCCGATTTTTCTCTTCCATTAGAAAAATATACTTCACCAGCTCTGAACGTTTCTTGTTTCACAAAAATCCGGCTTAAAACAAATTCTGTATATTCGTTTAAAGTTCAAATCGCTAAATTACGGACTGTTGCGCCATTTCGAGCTCGGTTATAATTATAATATAAATTATACGTTCAAGCCTCGTTTAAATAATATAATCGTTATTCGAATATAATTCCAAACCGAATTATATATATTTTGAATTGTCCAATTCACACAATATTACCAATTCTACTATTTTCGACTTTTTCACGATTAAATATATTATTCTATTATTTAATTTAATTATATTCAATATTATTTAATTAAACAACCATATAAATCTCTAAACCATTATTTAAATAATTAAATAAATTTATTATTACATAAAATTTGGGACATTACATTCTTCCCCCCTTAAAATAATTTCGTCCTCGAAATTGGTAAGGTAGATAACTCACCCTATTAACTGGGTTAAAAAATATTTGTTTACTTCTTAAATTTCAATTTCAACTGAACAAATAAACTTCATTTAAAATATTAATTAATTCTTATAAACGTAAATTTTCAAAAATCCTGAAAATTTTCTAACACTCGAAATTTTTGAAAAATTTCTCCAGCACCTCCTTTGGACTGGTCAATCGGTATAACTACAACTCGCCTCTCTAGGCCATTTACAACCCAAAAGAAAGTCAAACAGCCAAGCGGCTTGCCAATTCGGCTCATAAAATTCTCATACCATATGAAATATAACTTGCACCTTTTTGTCGGGCATATCAATATATCATTTCCCTCTGCTGCAAATTCAGCATATACCACTATAATCCCAATAAATCTCCAATCAGATTTTGTCCTCAAACCCAACCATTTTCTTATACCTAAGTCGAATTTCATTTCAAATCAAAGTTCCATTATCGATTTTCAATTTCTTAACTCATCAATCCAATTTCATTTTGGACTATCTCTAATCCAATCTAATTCGATACTGTAACAACCCGTATTTTTGAATAACATGTTATAACATAAATGGAGGTAGAATTAAACTATAAAATATGAATCAAGGGAAACGGGCTATGCCATTGCGTTCGTCTCGGAAAAATACGCGAAATAGAGTCCGAGTTTTCGAAAATCGGAGTCCGTATGACCAAGATATGGCCTCGCGAAGTTTCACAAAAAATTCATAAATTAAAGTATACTTAATTAAGTGAAATGGGTTGCACAGAGAAATATATATATATTGATATATATATATATATATATATAATTGAAAATTAAATAAATAAATATGCAAAAATGTTCAAAACAGCGAATTGGGAGAGGGAAATAACCGAACCGGCCGATTTTTGAGGTCGACCCGTGCCCGCTGGGTCGACTAGGGGTTAATCCAGGGTGTTTGGCTGTCAACCCGTGGGCCGATTCGCTCAAATGCAGATTTTGCATTTGAATGGTTCTCTTGATTCAGCTTTAATCTAAAGGCTCTAGATGGTTCCTACACTTGACTTCTTCCCCAAGACATGCTTTGATGGCTTGGATTGAATCTAGGGTTAATCCTATGGCTAATACTATCCTAAAACTCTACAAAAAGACCCCTAAACCTAGCCTAAATCACCATTATTCAATCCTACAACTAAACTATGCCAAATTTGTTCCTCTCATGGCCTCCACTCTCATGCTAAAATTTCTAAGTTAATTTCTATGAGAGATTTTGAGTTCATACAAGTGTTTTCAAACTTGTATGAGTGTTCTTAGCTTGCATTCAAGTCAAGTTACAACATTTCTATTTCAAAGCAAGGGTTTTTATTGAATTGGCTCAAGGGTTTTCATTTGGAGCTTGCATATTTGGGTTTTTGGTGCTTGCATAAGGTCTTCGTCTCAATCTTTATAATAAATAATTATTTGTGTCTTCATAGCATTGTAAGCCCTTTTCTACTTTCTTTCTTGAACTCTAAAGTTAAATGAATGATGCAAGTTTGGGGTTGATCATTATGATATGCAAGTTTGGTTGATCATTATGATATGCAAGTTTGGTTGATCATTATATGCAAGTTGGTTGATCATTATATGCAAGTTTGGATGATCATTATGCAAGTTGGGTTAATCATTATGTATGACACATGTTGCTATGTTATGCAAGTTTGGGTTGATCATGTTATCACGTTATGCAAGTTAAACTTGATGTTGTGAGCATAAAGCTCCAAGCTTTATGTTGAAGGTTGCATTTTGGCAACATGGAAGTTATCATATCCCTTATGATAACTTGCATGTGAGGCCAAAAGCGAACTTCTAGCAACTTCTACATGTTATTTATCACCATATATCACTCATATGCTAAGTTTGGTTTTATGCATGCTTTTGAAGCCTAATAATGCAATATGCAAGTATATGAACATATGTACATTTCATATGCCACCATGTTAAACTTGTGGCTTCAACACCTTTATGTCATGGTTATGCCAAGTTCCCTATTTTATCCTTTATGCGTTGTTGCGATTATGTAAACGATGGGATTACGTTGGGGTTGGGTAACATAATGACATGAACATGATTTTTGTAACATGACGTGATATGTTAACTTGTAATTATGTTTTGGAAACATAATGGACATGACACTTAGAAAATATGAGTGTGGCCAACTCGAGGTTGGGTTGAGTTTGTAGCATAAATCTACCCGGACCCGCCCGGCTTAACTAGTGGCTACAAACAATAGGACCCAATGTGAGAAGTTGGTCATGTTGTGCTCGAACCCGAGGTTAGACCTAGTTGTGGTGTAAAGCTACCCGGACCCGCCCGGCTTAACTAGTAACCACAACAAAGTCTAATGTGAGTGGTTAAAGCGCATTAAGTTAATTAATGCCTCCTGATTAGGGTTAAGTCATGGTCCACTTAATACTTAACCAATTTGGGCTTGATGGATTAATCGAGGTTAAGTCAGGAGCCTTGGGTACTCTTAACCGATTTAATCCACGTTTGGATCGGGTTAACCACATTTAACCCGTTAAGAAACCCTAGTTGCGTGGTCCTTTTCAGCAGTAACCTTCTAGGTAGTATCATAAGACCCTAGGACTAGGCTAGGGTGGGGCACGATTACTGGGCTGATTGTAAGAGACCAAAAGTGACGACGGAATGATGCCCCGGTTGTTCAGGCGGACCATGGTCGTGCACATCAAGTCCGGAGTTGAACACGGGCAACGGTAGGTTTGGACTGTGCATCATGGTATGGTGTCAGAGGGTTACACCGTAAGGCCAGATACACCCTAGGGTGGACCCTGCACAGTCAACTACATTACATGATTAAGCCGCATGACACCGACACTTGACGAGTTAGGCTTATAGGGAGCCGATCGACTAGACTGTGTAGTTGGACCTTGATTTAGGTCACCTCATTATATTGGGCCAAGCTTGGGCCAAGGGATCAATTCTTGTTTTTACTTGACATGTTAGAATGCTAGTACACCCGTGGTGCAAAACTTAACCTTAATTATGCGATGACACCTTTATCTATCTTGTTAGTTAATCATCATGCCAGTATGTTGTTATCCTTATGTTCATCTCAGCTTCTCATGCCAGTTAACTTTACTAGTTCATAGACAGATAGTAGTAGGGCTTACCAGTCTTTTTGACTGACCTGTTTTCTTTTGCCTCTTTTCTTCCGTTTCTCCCCCTCAGGTTCTCTGGGTGGGAACATTGGAGCTTAGCTTGGATCTTTCTAGCTTGCTTACTGGATTTGCTCATGTACGGGTTTGGACATTGAGCTAGCTATGGTTTATCACTTCACTTTGGGGATAGTACTTTATGTATTCCAGTTTTTCAGTTTATGCTTTTATCTAGACTTTGTTTGTTGGAAAATAATAACTAAGTACTTTATTGTAACTTAACTGTGGTTTTGGAAATGCAAGTTTTATCCGCTGCTTTACTACTCTGTTTTACTTATATGTTCTGTCTTGCGATATCTGCATGCATGTTTACCTTGTTTAAACGCCCCTCCAAAGCTAGTGTCCTTGCAAGAGTGGCACTGGCGGAGGTGGGGTGTTACATTTGGTATCAGAGCATAAGGTTTACAAGATTTGAGCAAAAGTGTTTTTGAAACTTACCTTTTGAAAAACTATTTTCAAAACCAATTAAGTATTTTCCAAGAAAAGTCTAGTTATTTTAAAAAGGCTATTCCCCAAAAGCCATAGCACTATCCTTCGTTTCTTCGTTCTGAATCTATCTTTTTCTTCGTTTTAGTATGGCCGATCGCTTTAACATCCCGGAAGGCGTACAAGTACCCGTCTGGTTCTGGAGATTTATGGAGGCAAGGGCGAATGAAGCCGGCCCCGCGAACATTCCTCCTCCTTCCCCCGTCGCTAACATCTCTCCTCCTCCCGTAGCTGAGGTTCCTCCTCCCCCTCAGCATCCGCAAGAGGATTTGGCAAAGCTTTGCAAAGACTTTAAGGCGATGGGTTGCAAGAATTTTGTCGGAACGGAGACTCCCGTGGAGGCAAGAAACTGGTTAAAGGAAACTGAAGACCTCTTTGCTATCTTTGATGTGGAAGATTGTAGGAAAGTTCTGTTGGCGGTATGGCTATTGAAAGGGGAAGCTGCTTATTGGTGGGTAGTCACCACCACAACTAGACCCATTGAGACTTGGGATGACTTTAGGAGAAGGTTTGGACTAAAGTTTCTATCATCGACAGAAGAGAACCTTCAGCTAGAGAGGTTCCTATCACTAAAGCAAGGGGACATGACCGTTAGAGAATACGTGGATAAGTTTAATCAACTTTCTCAGTTCGGTCTAGAATGGGTTAACACCGCTCGGAAGAAGGCCCTACGCTTTGCTCTAGGATTAAATGAGCCCTTGCGCGGTTTGGCCATATCTCATATACCCCTAGTGGCGACCTTCGAGAGTTTGGTGAATATGACCCTACTTCAAGAGGAAGATAAGAGTGGCAAGAAGGAGGTCAAGGCAAATGAGTCCCAAGGCAGGAAGGAAGATACCGAGAAAAGAGATAAGAACAACAACAAGGCAAGAAAGACAAGAAAGTGCAACTTCTGTAGGATCACTGGGCACATAGCCAAGGATTGCAGGAAGAAGAAGAGGAAGTTAGGCAAGTGTTTTCATTGCGGAGAATCTGGACATCTTAGCAAGGATTGTCCCAAGAAGCATGGACAAGGGCAAGGACAAACTCAGCAAGTAGGACCCTCTGGAGGGCAATTGCAGGCTCTCCTCGCTCTTCCAGCTTTTGATCGAGGTAGAGTTTTTATAGAAATTCATGTTTACATTTCTGATTTTCCTGTTCGCACCTTATTTGATTCTGCCGCATCGCATAGTTTTATCTCTTCTGATATTGTTGAAAGTTTGCACCTAAGTACTAGCTTAGTTAAGGATCCCGTTTGTGTTTCAAATCCAATTGGGGGTTCCGCCCATCTGTCTATGATTTGTGTGGATTTGAAAATTTCTATCTTGGCCGTAGGATTCACGTGTAGTGCTTATGTTCTCGGGGTCACGGGATATGGGTTGGTATTGGGCATGGATTGGTTGTCCAGTTATGGAGCCATCCTCGATTGTGAGCATAGGGTGGAGAGGCTCATGACTCGCCTCAGTAACACCCTAGAAATTTCTTGTAACCCTAGAGGTCCCGTCATGTTATGTTATCTTGAATCTCTCGACTCGTCCATCGATGATCTGCAATCTGTAAGGGTGGTCCGAGACTATCCCGATGTCTTTGAAGAAGTTAAGGGGTTACCCCCTAAACGAGAGATAGATTTCCGCATTTATCTAGTTGATAATGCCAAGCCAGTATCATTGCCCGTTAGGCACATGGCCCCTCGTGAAAGAAGGGAGCTCAGTAAGCAAATCAAGGAGTTGCTTGAGAAGAATTTTATTAGGCGAAGCATTTCTGAATGGGGTGCTCCGGTGGTATTCGCTACTAAGGCGGATGGTTCGCTTCGTCTATGTGTTGATTATCGAGAGTTGAACAAGCTGATAAAGAAGAATAGGCACCCGTTACCGAGAATTGATGATCTCTTTGACCAGCTTGTAGGTGCTTCTGTTTTCTCTCAGCTCGATCTAGCCACCGGATTCCATCAGCTTAGAGTGGCTGAGGATAACATTGATAAAACTGCGTTTAGGACTCCAGATGGATTCTTTGAATGGCTTGTCATGCCATTCGGTTTGACTAATACACCCGCCTACTTCGTAGATTTGATGAGTAGGGTGTTCAGGGAGTTCCTTAACAAGGTTGTTGTTGTCTTCGTGGATGATATTCTGATCTTCTCAAAGGATGAGGAAGAGCATGCTAGGCATCTCAAGGAAGTGATGAATACGCTTAGAGCGCATCAGTTGAAAGCCAAGTTCTCCAAATGTCATTTCTGGAGAAGGGAAGTTCGGTTTCTTGGACATATAGTTTCTAAGCAAGGCATAGCGGTGGATCCCGCGAAAGTGGTTGTGGAAGACTCCTAGGAGTGCAACCGAAGTAAGAAGCTTTCTCAGTTTGGCGGGCTACTATAGGAAGTTCATCAGGGACTTCGCTAAGATTTCAGCCCCTCTTACTAAGTTAACAAAGAAGGACTTAGTCTTTGCATGGGACTTGGACTGTGAGCTTGCTTTTCAAAGGCTCAAGAGAGCCCTTACCTCAGCTCCAGTTTTGGCAACATGGATTGGCACTTGTTTTCAAGAGAAAGTTTTCTGCGTGGGATACCGTATAATATGTAAACGAGATCCAAGATTCACTAACGAATTTTGGAAAGCTTGCATGAACCATGAGCACGCAGTTATGTTTAAGCCAAGTATTTTAGGCAAAGGATAAGTGGAAGGGGAATGAGAGGCAACGGTGAAATGAGTTCTAACTCATATTTTGGAAATAAGGATTAAGAACTACGGAATTATGAAGTTAAAAGACGGTCAAGGCACGATGGGATTAAGCACAAGAAAATGCGGCTTAGAAGACTGAAGACTAGATACGCGCATTATATCTCTTTCTAAGAGTAAATCCTTGATCCCTATTGTTCCGTAGAGCTTACTCGCATGCTATCTTTTAAGTATATCCTCTCGGTCCTATCCTCAATCTTAGTTCTGTTGCAAACCCCATAAGGAGTATGACTCGCCTGTTTGTGATATATAGTTGGGGTGAAGATGTTCGTCACCAAACTATTTGGGCTTTATGGGATATGGGTAATAATTGATAGACTTACAAAGAGAGCCCATTTTATTCCGGTGAAAAGCAAGAGGACCGTATCACGGCTAGCATCTGTTTATCTTCAAAAGATAGTGCGGCTGCATGGAGTTCCTTCTAGCATAGTTAGCGATCGTGACCCAATTTTCACTAGCCGGTTCTGGAACAGTTTGCAAGAAGCAATGGGTACGCGATTGAATCTGAGTACAACCTATCACCCCCGGACAGATGGCCAAACCGAAAGGGTGAATAGAGTGCTAGAAGATCTTTTGAGGTTTTGTGTTCTCGACTTCGGTGGTACTTGGTAAGACCACCTTCCTCTTGTAGAGTTTGCTTATAATAATAACTATCAAGCCAGCATAGGGATGGCACCATTTGAAGCTTCGTATGGGAGGCCGTGCAAGCCACCAACATGTTGGTGGGAAGACGACGGATAAGCTTATAATTGAGCCCGACATGATAAGGGACACATCTGAGAGGGTTGAATTGATTCGAAGACGGATAAGAACGGCCCAAGACAGACAGAAATCCTATGCAGACAAGCGAAGGACAGACTTGAAATTTAAAATTGGAGATATGGTCTTTGTGAAGATTTCTCCTTTGCGAAATATGGTTCGCTGACACCAAGGATCGTAGGACCCTTCCCTACTATAGAAAGAGTCGGGAAGATGACTTATAAGGTGGAATTGCCGAGAAGCTGGCCGGAGTGCATAATGTCTTTCATGTCTCGCATCTCCGGAAGTGTTTGCATAGACCCGCCAAAGTGGTTGAACCAAGTATTCTTGAAGACATGGAGGTAGAGGATGAAGCAACCCTGAGACGAGCTCCGATTCGTATCATGGAAATGAAGACAAAGAAGCTAAGAAGCAAAGAAGTTAAGCTTGTTAAGGCGCAATGGAGTGAAACAGAGGGAGACGCAACTTGGGAAACCAAGGAGAAGAGGCGCGTGCTTTATCCATTTCTCTTGGAGGGTACATTTTCAATCTCTTTTTCTAGATTGGTATATCTTCCCTTTGCTATCCATGCTTATCTAGTTTATCTTGTTTCGTAAATCTTGTCATGAGAACCTTAGGTAGAAACCCTTGGTTGAAACATGTATTTGAAACATGTTATGTTTGATGTTTGCAAGTGGTTGCAAGTGTTTGCAAGTGGATACTCGTGGATGCATAATACACGTTAGGCACTAAGATCGGCTCACACACGTTAATACCGCATACGCATGAGTGTTTATGCTTATTCATGGATGAAAACTTGTTATGCTATCACATGGATGTTGCATATGGATGAATGTTATGTGCACTCATGTAGAGATTATAAATTATGTTAGGAATTTGCATACATATGGACTCATTTCACTAACATATTTTGCATTAAGGGGGTTTACTGAATCAGTAACCTCCTGATTTTCGCATTAGATAAGTACGTATACACACACCTTTGCATATGATCATACAACATTTAGAACCTTTTAAGGACAATGATTTCTCGTGGATGATGTTTTGAGTAGATGGATGATGGATGGTAGGATACGTTCTTCCTAACTTGGAGATTTCGGGGACGAAATCCTTTAAGGAGGGGAGAATGTAACAACCCGTATTTTTGAATAACATGTTATAACATAAATGGAGGCAGAATTAAATTGTAAAATATGAATCAAGGGAATCGGGCTGTGCCATTGCGTTCGTCTCGGAAAAATACGCGAAATAGAGTCCGAGTTTTCGAAAATCGGAGTCCGTATGACCAAGATATGGCCTCGCGAAGTTTCACGAAAAATTCACAAATTAAAGTATACTTAATTAAGTGAAATGGGTTGCGCAGAGAAATATATATATTGATATATATATATATATAATTGAAAATTAAATAAATAAATTTGCAAAAATGTTCAAAACAGCGAATTGGGAGAGGGAAATAACCGAACCGGCCGATTTTTGAGGTCGACCCGAGCCTGCTGGGTCGACTAGGGGTTAATCCAGGGTGTTTGGCTGTCAACCCGTGGGCCGATTCGCTCAAATGCAGATTTTGCATTTGAATGGTTCTCATGATTCAGCTTTAATCTAAAGGCCCTAGATGGTTCCTACACTTGACTTCTTCCCCAAGACATGCTTTGATGGCTTGGATTGAATCTAGGGTTAATCCTATGGCTAATACTATCCAAAAACTCTATAAAAAGACCCCTAAACCTAGCCTAAATCACCATTATTCAATCCTACAACTAAACTATGCCAAATTTGTTCCTCTCATGGCCTCCACTCTCATGCTAAAATTTCTAAGTTAATTTCTATGAGAGATTTTGAGTTCATACAAGTGTTTTCAAACTTGTATGAGTGTTCTTAGCTTGCATTCAAGTCAAGTTGCAACATTTCTATTTCAAAGCAAGGGTTTTTATTGAATTGGCTCAAGGGTTTTCATTTGGAGCTTGCATATTTGGGTTTTTGGTGCTTGCATAAGGGCTTCGTCTCAATCTTTATAATAAATAATTATTTGTGTCTTCATAGCATTGTAAGCCCTTTTCTACTTTCTTTCTTGAACTCTAAAGTTAAATGAATGATGCAAGTTTGGGGTTGATCATTATGATATGCAAGTTTGGTTGATCATTATGATATGCAAGTTTGGTTGATCATTATATGCAAGTTTGGTTGATCATTATATGCAAGTTGGTTGATCATTATATGCAAGTTTGGATGATCATTATGCAAGTTGGGTTAATCATTATGTATGACACATGTTGCTATGTTATGCAAGTTTGGGTTGATCATGTTATCATGTTATGCAAGTTAAACTTGATGTTGTGAGCATAAAGCTCCAAGCTTTATGTTGAAGGTTGCATTTTGGCAACATGGAAGTTATCATATCCCTTATGATAACTTGCATGTGAGGCCAAAAGCGAACTTCTAGCAACTTCTACATGTTATTTATCACCATATATCACTCATATGCTAAGTTTGGTTTTATGCATGCTTTTGAAGCCTAATAATGCAATATGCAAGTATATGAACATATGTACATTTCATATGCCACCATGTTAAACTTGTGGCTTCAACACCTTTATGTCATGGTTATGCCAAGTTCCCTATTTTATCCTTTATGCGTTGTTGCGATTATGTAAACGATGGGATTACGTTGGGGTTGGGTAACATAATGACATGAACATGATTTTTGTAACATGACGTGATATGTTAACTTGTAATTATGTTTTGGAAACATAATGGACATGACATTTAGAAAATATGAGTGTGGCCAACTCGAGGTTGGGTTGAGTTTGTAGCATAAATCTACCCGGACCCGCCCGGCTTAACTAGTGGCTACAAACAATAGGACCCAATGTGAGAAGTTGGTCATATTGTGCTCGAACCCGAGGTTAGACCTAGTTGTGGTGTAAAGCTACCCGGACCCGCCCGGCTTAACTAGTAACCACAACAAAGTCTATTGTGAGAGGTTAAAGCGCATTAAGTTAATTAATGCCTCCTGATTAGGGTTAAGTCATGGTCCACTTAATACTTAACCAATTTGGGCTTGATGGATTAATCGAGGTTAAGTCAGGAGCCTTGGGTACTCTTAACCGATTTAATCCACGTTTGGATCGGGTTAACCACATTTAACCCGTTAAGAAACCCTAGTTGCGTGGTCCTTTTCAGCAGTAACCTTCTAGGTAGTATCATAAGACCCTATGTAACAACCCGTATTTTCAATAACCTGTTATAACATAAATGGAGGCAGAATTAAACTGTAAAATCTGAATCAAGGGAAACGGGCTATGTCATTGCGTTCGTCTCGGAAAAATACGCGAAATAGAGTCCGAGTTTTCGAAAATCGGAGTCCGTATGACCAAGATATGGCCTCGCGAAGTTTCACGAAAAATTCCCAAATTAAAGTATACTTAATTAAGTGAAATGGGTTGCGCAGAGAAATATATATATATTGATATATATATAATTGAAAATTTAATAAATAAATATGCAAAAATGTTCAAAACAGCGAATTGGGAGAGGGGAATAACCGAACCGGCCGATTTTTGAGGTCGACCCGAGCTCGCTGGGTCGACTAGGGGTTAATCCAGGGTGTTTGGCTGTCAACCCGTGGGCTGATTCGCTCAATTGCAGATTTTGCATTTGGATGGTTCTCATGGTTCATCTTTAATCTAAAGGCCCTATATGGTTCCTACACTTGACTTCTTCCCCAAGACATGCTTTGATGGCTTGGATTGAATCTAGGTTTAATCCTATGGCCTAAAACACTTGCCTAATCTATAAATAAGCCCCTAACCTACCCCTAAACCCTCATTATTCACTCATGTAACTAAACTATGGCAAAATTTCTACTCTCATGGTCTCCACTCAACTATCCTAGCCTCCACTTCATTTCTATGAGAGGTTTCATGATCATGAGAGTATTAGAGAGTCCCTATGTTAGTATGAGAGCTTCTCAAGTTGATTTCAAGGCTAAAGCTTTGATCTTTATTCATAAAGATGGGGTTTTTATGGATTTGGAGTGTTCATCTTTGGGTTTTTGGGTGATGGCATGCATAGGCTTCATCACAAGCTTTAGTTTAATCGATTTAGGCCTTCATAGCAATGTAAGCCCTTTCCCTACTCTTAGATATTGACTATGAAGTTAAATGTTCATGTTGCAAGTTTGGGTTTGATCATTGAGTATGATTTATGCTATCATGTCATGCAAGTTTATGAAGTCATTATCTTGACCTTGTGAGCTAAAAGCTACAACCTTTATGTTGAAATGTTGCATTATGCAACATGAGAACCTTCATAATCTTTATGTCAACTTGCATATGAAGTCATAACCCTTATATGATGATACATGCGAGTTTCTAGTCATCATTCCATGTCTTTTGTCACCATGATTCGTTTATGTGCCAAGTTTGGGTTTATGCATGATTTTGAGGCTTAAGAATGTAACATGCAAGCTAATGAACACATTTGTGCCTCATTTGCCACCATGATTAACTTGTGGCTTAATATCCATTTTTGTCGTGCCTTTGCCAAGTCACTTCTTTTAATCCATTACGTTGTTGCGAACGTATATGCGAGTTTAAAAAGCGTTGGGGTCACATTATGGGAAAACATAATGATATGAACATGATTTGGGTAAATGGGTATAAACATGACAACATGTAACGGTAAATATGACATGTGTTTATACTTGAAAACATGACTTGAAATGTAACATGGAAGTTGACATGTAAGTATGCATAAAAATATAAGCTTGGGAATTTACCTATTAAGTTAGGTCTACCCATTGGGAATTTACCTATTAAGTTAGGTCTACCCAATTGCTTGAAAACTTGAATATGAGCATGACACTAGACTAAACATGAAAGTGGCCAACTCGAGGTTGGGTTGAGTTTGCAACATAAAGCTACCCGGAACCGACCGGCCTAACTAGTAGTTGCAAACAATAGGACCCAATGTGAGAAGTTGGTCATGTTGTGCTTGAACCCGAGGTTAGACCAAGTTGTGGTGTGAAGCTACCCGGAACCGACCGGCTTAACTAGTAACCACAACAAAGTCTAATGTGAGAGGTTGGGGTGCATTAAGTAATTAATGCCACATGATAGGGTTAAGTTAATTTGATTAATGACTCTTAACCAAATATGACATGGACAAATGGGTTAAGTAAATTGATTAGGCTAATGATACTTAACAAAACATGATAAGGTTGGGTAGGTTAAGTAACTTGATTTGCCTAATGACACTTAACCATTTTTATACGACTAGTGGACGGGGTTAAGTTAACCAACACTTAATCAATCCAACACGATAATTTGGTAAGGTTAAGTAAGTTTTCTTAATGACACTTAACCGAAAGATACAGTTAATGGATGGGTTTGAGATTAGACTCAACTAGTCTAAACATGATAATCGGATGGGGTTAAGTTAGCCTAGACTTAATTAATCCCACTTGGTAGTTTAATGGGGTTAAGTTAAACACTTAACTAATCTAATACGATGATTTGATGTGGTTAAGTGACCTATACTTAACCAATCTAACCCGTTAATTTGATGTGGTTAAGTGACCTATACTTAACCAATCTAACTCATGAATTTATTAAGGTTAAGTTAACCTATACTTAACCAATCTAACGTGAAAACATGATAAGGCTAAGTCATGAATCGCTTAAATACGCTTGACCAATTTGACTCAGTAATTTGATAGGGTCAAGTTAATATATACTTAACCAACTTGAGCATGGTTTGTAGGGTTAAGTCTTGGATTTGGATACTTAGCCAATTTTGACATGATTTGTAGACGGGTTAAGTCTTGAACTTGGATACTTAGCCAAATTTTGACATGATTTGTAGACGGGATTAAGTCATGAACTTAAGTGACACTTAATCTGTTATATAAACCCTAATTCGGAGAATTAGGTGGGTAACCGTAATTAACAAGGATAACGGGAATAAGGCTAAGTGGGAAACCTTAGTTGAAGGATAACTAAGTAATGATTCTTAGTCAAGGAAATTTAGACCAGTTCATAGATAGATGAGTAACCTGATACGGTAGGTCATCGTTTAAGTATACGAGTAGGAGCAAGTATCTGATTTAGATAAAGGCTCCAGCGAACTGGGTAACGAAGCAGCGGCTTCGGGGAACGTGAGGATATTCTTGGGATCCCTCTGTGGGCTGCCAGGTAATTATACTAGGCTCATGAGAGGTTAAGGTCTGCGTTAGAAGAACCAAGAGTATGCCTTGGTTGCTATACGAGCGACCTAAAGACGGGGATGGATAGGGCATAGTCGACGAGACACGGTCGTACCCTAGGTAGCATTTTTTCGTCAGGCTACCTTCCATCTCTGGTCAAGCGTGTACGTATGGAAAGGCAGAGAACACCCAATAGACCATAATTGCTATCTAATTATGGGTGCGGTAAGGCTCGGATGTGGGTTGGCCAGTGTTGTGTTCTCATACAGGATTTATCCTGTCTTGTCTTTCGCTAGTTGAGGGAGCGGTCGCGTGGGACCATAGCCACGTATAGAAAAACAGACCTTAGCATCTGCATCGGCAGATAAATTGTAAGCTCCCGACCGAGTCCTGTATTTCCTGGTCTGCCCTGTGACAGGACTCAGATGGCACGATGTGATACATGTGCATACAGTCATGGAAAAACGATTCACGATGAATGCGTGGGAAAAAGGGCGTGGTTGGCGGTTAGCGTAATCCCTAGTGGCCCTAGGTGGTTGAACCCAAAACCGAGATACGAAAACGTGCAATAGGTAAGCGTAATCCCTAGTAGCCCTAGGTAGCATAAGTCCTAGTTGTACAGACGATAATTCATGTTGGAAGACCCTAGCTAGGTTTAGGGTGACAGTCCAAACCGATCTTAAGGATCATGGAACTATGTTAAAGAAGTATAGAATCTCATGGGAAAGCCCGTATGGCCTACGGCAAGGGACTGAACATTTACATGGAATAAAACATACGAGTTGAGTAACCTATATATGCGATATATTAGGTTGACATGGACCACTACACGACTTTTGAGTGAGGGTCATTCACGGATAACACGGGATACAGTTGGGATACTAGTACGGTAGGTGCAGAGCAGATATACAGGATAGATACCATGGGACGTTATACGTGATAGATATCTTGGGGATATTATACTTGATAGAAACCTGACGATGTAATACCTTGTTTTATCTTGACATCGTAATTTATCATGACACCTTAGTTTGTCTGAGTTCAGTATTTCATCCTGTTATTTTGATTTAGCTTATCTATCTTGTTATCATGCTTATGTTCATCTCAGTTTCTCATGTCAGTTAACTTTACTAGTTTTTATGCTAATAGTAGATAGGGCTTACTCAGTCTTTTTGACTGACCCGTTTTGTTTCGCCTCTTTTCTTCCGTTTCCCCCCCCCCCAGGTTACAGGGAGGAAATACTGTTGTTTAGTTCGGACTTCTTCTGCTTGAAGGTCATCATGGATGGCTTGGACTTTTCTTGGCTAATGGCTACTTTACTGTTTTTACTTGGGGAATAATTTATGAAAATGTCTTTATGCTTCTTTACTATTGCAAGACAGGTTTTGATGTACTCTGATGTAAAAGGCTTTAGACCTTATTTATTCATGTTATGAAAGTTTGATTTTACTTCCGCTATTTTATATGTTCTGTCTTGTGATATTTCTGTGCATGTTTACCAATAATGCCCCTCTAAAGCTAGTGCATTCCTTTGCGAGTGACCCTAGCGGAGGCGGGGTGTTACACCCTAGGACTAGGCTAGGGTGGGGCACGATTACTGGGCTGATTGTAAGAGACCAAAAGTGTGACAACAAGGAATTTCGCTCGATCCGAATCAGTCGCTAAACTGATCTAGACCTTTCGAAACGCCTGATTGTTTGAGAACACGACAAAATAGAAACAAAACAGAAGAACATTTCATTGTTATTACAACAATTCCATCAGATACAAGAATATACAGAGTATAAATGAATAAATTACATTCGATAAATATCAGAGTTTACAATAAATTACATAGCAGCGGAAAATAATACAAAATACAATTGAAAGTGATACACGGATACAGAGCTTTCCGAGCATCGTTCCAACTGTAAATCAGGACCCTGTGAATATAAATCTGCAAAACCAAAACTACTAGCTGCCCGTGCGGAAAATAGGGGCACCCAGAGTTTAGGTTAAAACAATAAACTCCAGGTCAGTCATGTGACTGGTGTGAGAACTAAAACAGTTATTCAAAAAGTTTACTTAAAGATAGTAATTCAAGGGACCACGCCGTATAACACGGAACGGGTTTCCTCCCAAGAATACTAGTGCATATAATAAAACAGCGCAATGCTCTTTCGAAAAATGAAGCTATTATAAGACCCAGGTCCCATCACACAATGCAACGCAAGCCGGAGGATAGGGTTTTCCCTTATAATAGCCAAACATGCTTGGTACGTTTAAAACAAATCATTTGATACTATAATAAGTGTATAGTGTCAAAACATTTTCAATCATAAATATCAATCATAGACGGCATGGGTACCATATATCATGTCGCCATACTAGTTCTACAATTAAAACCGCAATATCACGTATTGGAAATTGGATTTCCGTCATGAGTCGAGGCAAGGGGCAAGCTCCTCTCCGCGTTCGAGACACTCTAGCAATGCCTCAGGACCCCACTCTGATCCTTTGGAACCTCCAAGGCCGGTCCTCTCTTACTTTTGAGGATTAGTTATTCCTGAACACACGTTTCCCGGTCCTTACAGACCTATATCCGAGGCGCCTCGTATCCAACAACCACACAGGTGAAAAGTATATAAATGTCAGGGCTGGTAGGTCACTGACACCACCCTAGCTAGAAAGAAACGTCGTGCACTCCTTGGGTCCGTATCCCGTTTTTGACTCATACCGAGGTGTGAGGCTCGCGAATCCACGTTATACACAAAGCTATGCCACACAGGTCGTGCTTTGATCATCAACCACAAGACTTTGCTTTTCAACAGAAGCCTTGATCAATTGCCACTTACGCGTGCCACATTGGCAATTCACTCCATGCGACTGATGTCCATCGATATACAACCTCTGAGCTCGTACGTCTCAGAGAAGGGCGTTAAGCAAGAGAATAAATTCTCCGCCGCCAAACAGATGTATATTTAATAGAGATCAATCGACACAGAATAAAATCCAATGTCAGACACACAATCCATTTACAAGTTCGTTCTGGGTCTGAACGAAACCGGAGGCACTTTCCTCGCATATCCATCCATCTCCGAGTACGTCTAGACGATCACCAACTGATTCCCTCACCCTGGGTGTACAGCCCAATCAAGATCATCAGTAATCACCCAAACGATGTGAAGACTTCCGGTCTTCAACCACCGTCTTCATCTTCGACATCTCGTCGAATCGGTTATTCAGAATGGGTATAAACCCGGCCTTTCTGAATAACCCACGTATATGATAAACAAATGTTACACAAACACAACAAACGCCTCATTCCAATTCAGAATATTCTTTTATTCACAAAATCACATTCTTAGGGAAATGTTCCCATTAATTTTATCCAAGATAAATTCTTCTAAATTTATCCTATAATCTTCCTTTGGATATCATTTCAAACTAGTCGGGATTAACGAACCACACCGAAGTAATTATTTATTTTATTTCCCCATCCCAACCTATATATCCCATGGAGAAAACTGGTAATACTCCACATCTAACACCACAGTGTTATCGGTAAAATTAATTACCATTTCACGTTCAAATCTAATTAAAGATTTAACTATCGCTTTGGAGCAAAACTGGTGATACTCCACTCTCGATCACTTTTCAGATTTGATAATTTAAATTATCAATTCACATTTTTAATCTAATTAAAGATTCATTAAAACTCCACTTAGTTTTAATCTTCTCAAAAATCAATATTCTGTCTTTAACTGGGTTAAAGAACCAATGTCTTCTAAAACACGATTCACGACAAACCCAAATCACATTTGATATTAAATACAAGGCTTTGAAAAGAAAATATGCCGGCTTATATTCAATATCAAATTCTGAAACCAACAAATATCGTATTGGAAATAACGATATACAATATATCTTTCAAATTCCCATAACAATATCTGTATAGTCACGAAATTCAACATCGAAATATTCCGAAGATAATTTCGATTCAACTCCAGTCCAATTCACGTATTGGGAATATTGATTATTTTTAATAATTTTATCAAGGCCCGTACAGTCGATTTCCACCAATGGCCATCGAACTGCACTTACAACGACCTTTTCAAAATTTGATTTGGACATAATTCCAAATCCAACCGTTAGATTTCAAATTTCTAATATTCATTGGAAAGCTCTTTTCGATACGAACCCAACGGTTCCGGTTTTAGGAGAATCCGACGGTCGGATCTCCCGTAACGTCGATTCGAAGTCAATGGTCGAAATTCACGAACTGCCGCGGCGCGGCGCGTTCTATTCAGGCCATTATATATATTATATATATATATATATTATATATATATTTCGTCGATTTCCTTTTTAAAACGTATTTTATTAATCGTTTTAACTTCGTTTGCAAAACCATTTCAACTCTATATTCAATTTCAAATCAAAATTGGATATTTCATATCATTACTATATAAATGATAATATTTTCAAAATGTTATATTTTGAAATCACTTCTTTTCTATATTCATTATAAAACGAATATAATCGATATAAATATCGTTCACGTCAAAATAGCGCAACTCTAATCAACACGGCTTTATATATTTCAATAAATCCGTTATTCTATTCAACAAATGAATATTTATTCTATTCAACACATGAATCTATATTTCTTCCAACACACGACTAATCTCAACACATGAGTACTGTCAACACATCACTATTCTTGTTATGTAAAATATTTTATAAAACTATGGTATCTATCGTTTGATTTTCAATTAGACTTCAACCGTAAAGTAGTTCTAATTTTAAATATGATAAAGATGTAAATTTCATTGTATAAAATATTTCACTCAACACATGAACATCGTCAACACATGACTATTTTTATATAATATTCATTATTTTCTCGATTGGAATGAGGCCCAATCAATCACCATATAACGTTAATTATATGGATTCCATACAACACATGTATATAACAGCATTGAAAAATAATCAACTATCAACCAAAGTGCACTACACTGTATAAGCATCAAATATAGATATCTTACGCTTATAACAGCCTGTCAATCAATCGATCGACATATTTGATCAATCAGGATGAGTGAACTTCCAAATTTCATCCCGACACCCGTGTGGGGTTTCAAACAATCAAACACAGATTTTATTGGTGCAGTTGGGCGATGTGTAAAATTTATCGACCCAATCAATATCAGTCAAATCAGTGTATATAAACAAATCGGTCAATTTGTTTATAAATATTTATTTCTTTTCAGAAGAGTTTTATGCCGTTTCTTAACACGTTAAAAATTATATTTTTAACGTCAAAAATATTTATTTCAACACTTTACTATTTTTAACTAACACTTTTTATTTTTCCAAATTTCGGCGGCATAACGGCACGATACTAGAAACGGGACGAGGCCTAGCCTTATCCCCGGTCTAGTGAAGGCCCACGCCATTCACACATCAATCAAGTCCATTCAATTCGCCAAACAATTCAATTCAAACCAAATAATCTAACCAACTACACAACCAAACAATTAAACAAACAAGCCATCCATGGTCTGTGGATGACGGGTGTCGGGTGCTACTAAACACCGTCTACATCCTAGTATATATATATATATATATATATAACTAGAAAAAGAGATTTTGAGTGAGAAGTTCTCACCAACTAGCTAATCCAATCATCTCGACTCTTCTTATGTAGAAAATCTTGTCGTTCTCGTCTTTTGTCACTTTCGTTGCCCGTAGCCGCTACATGTATAAAAATCACATTTTTATTATCTACATTATATAAAAATCTCATCTTTATATCTTCTATAAGCTAAAAATCGGATTTTTATCCTCTCTATAATATAAAGATCATATTTTTATTTATTTCATATGTCAAAACTGTAGAAGCTTTAAAACGGAGAAAACTCACTTTTTTTCTAACGCCCGGATTCGCTGTTTGGGTCCTAGAATTTGCAAACGAGCTTCAATCTTCACACCATTTTTTTTTCTAGCACAAGCACGCCATTCTGAACAACTTTTACCTAGTGGTCTTCTTGCCGAAAATGTGTCATTTCGCCGGAAATCGCGAAAAGACAGCATTTTGACAGTGTTTGATCAGCAGACTTCGGACGCGTTATCCCGACAACTCCGCAATGCAAAATAGGACTTATCATATACCAAATCGAAGAGAATTTCGTGCTCTACAACTTCGGTCTTGAGGAACTTTGGCTAGAAACGCACGGTTTGGGAGTTATTCGCGAAATACGGTCAGGGACTTATTTGCAAAACGGGCGATTTTGGTGAAAATGAGTTTTTGTGTGTAGCGGGGCCCACGGCCGGAATTGAGGGGGCTGGAGGGGGGGCGCGGGCCTGATGGACGTGGGGGAGGGTGTGGGTGGCGGTGGTGGGGCCCGTGGTGGCCGCGGTGGTGGTGGTTGGTGATTTGGGGCTTAGGGTTTGCAAATGGAGAGAGGAGGAGGAAGAGGAGGAGGAGGGGAGGAGGAGGAGGGGGTGCGGCGCCCGGAGGGAGGCTGGTGGTGGGCGGTGGAGGAGGGGCAGCGGCGGGAGGAGGGGTGGTCTCCATTTTTGAGTTTTTGTGAAGAAAGAGGAAGAGGAAGAAAGTGAAGAAGAAAAGGAAGTAAAAGTGTTTATATGCTAGTTTCTCGCGTATCGCCTGAACGCTAGCGATCTCCAATGGCCGCGTATTTCGGATACGAGATAGTAGACGTGAAGACGAGTCCAACGAAACAAGTTTCGTCGAATTCCGAGTTCGTTTGACCGTCCGTTAAAAATCACAAAAATGCTCAGATAAGCTCTAAAAATGCGATTTTGGCGCACCTTTTCTTCTCGCACGCTCACATGCTAACTCAAAAAATCAAGCCCTCTTGGATTTAACCATTATTAGATGATACGAATCTAGAAAAAAAAGTAGAATTGAATTCCGAGGTCGTATCAATAATGTTCCTTTGTAAAATGACTGCTCGTTTTACCCCGAACTGTTTCAGCTCGCACGGCCACATACTAACTCCGTTCGATGCGCCATTTGGAACATAACAATAATTTGTCATTATGAATACATAAAAATTTATCTCATCGAATTCTGAGCTCGTATGCAAAATTTCACTTTTTAAGGGCTATGTATTGTTAACCGAACAACTCCAGCCCATAGCCACTATCCCGGATATCGGAATATATCGAAGCTTATACATTTCGGAGTTCTAAACGGCATTTTGAACTCAATGGAAGTGGTTTCGAGTCCAAATTCATCCGTATGCAAAATATGACCTTTTTGGCGCCGTATGTAATTTACATAGCGACTATCCTGAATTTTCAACTGGGCATAACTTTTGATTCCCGCTATAAAATTTCAATTATTCGGATTCGTTGGAAAGATATTCTCTATTAGATCCTAATGTTTTTGGTTTCACTAAAATCCGGATTGTTTTGCACCCGGTACATTCAATTGAAGTTTGAAATCGAATTATCGAACTACCGCGCCATTTTCAATTCTATTTATAATTATATATAATTATTTATATTCTAACGACGACGTATATAATATATACGTCGAATTATATTCAAAATAAATTTCTCGTCGATATTATTTAAAATAATTCATTTTAAATATTCAAAATTCGCTAAAATTGCCAAAATAAAAATTTCAAACTGGCTCGCATTTTCGGGTTATTACAATCTCCCCCACTTAAAACTTTTCGTCCCCGAAAAGGAACAAAGTCGAAAGTGGTTTGATTAATCTACTCTACGTTCGATTTGGCTTCCATTCTCCAACTTTTCAGTTTCTGAGAATTTTCAAAATTTCAAAATTTTGGCTAACACCCGGAATTTTCGAAAAATTTCGCCATAACCTCCTTTGTACGGGGAGCACGGGAAAATCCCGAAATTGCCATACAGGCCTTCTGATCTCAAAAAGAAAAAGAAAAGGCCAAGCGGCTAGCCAATAGGCTCATAAAATCATCATCACCCAAACAAAACAGTAAATTATGTAGTAAACATGTACCTATTTGTCGGGCAAACAAATTTTATTCTTCGGCTCTAGCCTCCTTGCTATGACCTGTTCAATGTAAGTATATGTATATGCAAGCAAATGCGACCAATTTTCAATACAGTTCAATATTTGGTTAAATTAGGCATAATGGTTCAAAATTAGCAAACAGATAAACAACCAACACAAACATCAATCAATTAGTGGATCAACGTTTCAAATTCATAATTTTACTACTTATAAATAAAATCATATTTTAGATGCCAATTCACAACAAAGTGTTCTAGCTATATTAGTTTTGGTTCTCACACCAATCTAATGGAAATATATAGAAATCACACCTTCGAAACACGAAAATAAATACTGATGATGTGGCCACATCACCAGAATTATCCCCGGGTGCCTAGAATGTGACCCTATATCTATCCAGTATATTAAAACTTCGACTATACGTTCATGACGCGTATACGCGAAATCTTTATATATTGGATTGTCCATATTCAAAATAAATAAATAATCAAATACGTATAAAGCGATTTAAATTTTAAAACAAAATTGTTTTCATTTGAAAAAATATACTCTTCACACCCGTTCTAGGATACTACTGATCCTATCTCTAACGAGTCATTCTAATTGGATATTGCTAATCCAATATCTGATGAATTCTTTCGTATGGTTCTAATGTGTCTTGTTCTCGAGCTCTGTAAACCAAAGCTCTGATACCAACTGTGACAACAAGGAATTTCGCTCGATCTGAATCAGTCGCTAAACTGATCTAGACCTTTCGAAACGCCTGATTGTTTGAGAACACGACAAAATAGAAACAAAACAGAAGAACATTTCATTGTTATTACAACAATTCCATCAGATACAAGAATATACAGAGTATAAATGAATAAATTACATTCGATAAATATCAAAGTTTACAATAAATTACATAGCAGCGGAAAATAATACAAAATACAACTGAAAGTGATACACGGATACAGAGCTTTCCGAGCATCGTTCCAACTGTAAATCAGGACCCTGTGAATATAAATCTGCAAAACCAAAACTACTAGCTGCCCGTGCGGAAAATAGGGGCACCCAGAGTTTAGGTTAAAACAATAAACTCCAGGTCAGTCATGTGACTGGTGTGAGAACTAAAACAGTTATTCAAAAACTTTACTTAAAGATAGTAATTCAAGGGACCACGCCGTATAACACGGAACGGGTTTCCTCCCAAGAATACTAGTGCATATAATAAAACAGCGCAATGCTCTTTCGAAAAATGAAGCTATTATAAGACCCAGGTCCCATCACACAATGCAACGCAAGCCGAAGGATAGGGTTTTCCCTTATAATAGCCAAACATGCTTGGTACGTTTAAAACAAATCATTTGATACTACAATAAGTGTATAGTGTCAAAACATTTTCAATCATAAATATCAATCATAGACGGCATGGGTACCATATATCATGTCGCCATACTAGTTCTACAATTAAAACCGCAATATCACGTATTGGAAATTGGATTTCCGTCATGAGTCGAGGCAAGGGGCAAGCTCCTCTCCGCGTTCGAGACACTCTAGCAATGCCTCAGGACCCCACTCTGATCCTTTGGAACCTCCAAGGCCGGTCCTCTCTTACTTTTGAGGATTAGTTATTCCTGAACACACGTTTCCCGGTCCTTACAGACCTATATCCGAGGCGCCTCGTATCCAACAACCACACAGGTGAAAAGTATATAAATGTCAGGGCTGGTAGGTCATTGACACCACCCTAGCTAGAAAGAAACGTCGTGCACTCCTTGGGTCCGTATCCCGTTTTTGACTCATACCGAGGTGTGAGGCTCGCGAATCCACGTTATACACAAAGCTATGCCACACAGGCCGTGCTTTGATCATCAACCACAAGACTTTGCTTTTCAACAGAAGCCTTGATCAATTGCCACTTACGCGTGCCACATTGGCAATTCACTCCATGCGACTGATGTCCATCGATATACAACCTCTGAGCTCGTACGTCTCAGAGAAGGGCGTTAAGCAAGAGAATAAATTCTCCGCCGCCAAACAGATGTATATTTAATAGAGATCAATCGACACAGAATAAAATCCAATGTCAGACACACAATCCATTTACAAGTTCGTTCTGGGTCTGAACGAAACCGGAGGCACTTTCCTCGCATATCCATCCATCTCCAAGTACGTCTAGACGATCACCAACTGATTCCCTCATCCTGGGTGTACAGCCCAATCAAGATCATCAGTAATCACCCAAACGATGTGAAGACTTCCGGTCTTCAACCACCGTCTTCATCTTCGACATCTCGTCGAATCGGTTATTCAGAATGGGTATAAACCCGGCCTTTCTGAATAACCCACGTATATGATAAACAAATGTTACACAAACACAACAAACGCCTCATTCCAATTCAGAATATTCTTTTATTCACAAAATCACATTCTTAGGGAAATGTTCCCATTAATTTTATCCAAGATAAATTCTTCTAAATTTATCCTATAATCTTCCTTTGGATATCATTTCAAACTAGTCGGGATTAACGAACCACACCGAAGTAATTATTTATTTTATTTCCCCATCCCAACCTATATATCCCATGGAGAAAACTGGTAATACTCCACATCTAACACCACAGTGTTATCGGTAAAATTAATTACCATTTCACGTTCAAATCTAATTAAAGATTTAACTATCGCTTTGGAGCAAAACTGGTGATACTCCACTCTCGATCACTTTTCAGATTTGATAATTTAAATTATCAATTCACATTTTTAATCTAATTAAAGATTCATTAAAACTCCACTTAGTTTTAATCTTCTCAAAAATCAATATTCTGTCTTTAACTGGGTTAAAGAACCAATGTCTTCTAAAACACGATTCACGACAAACCCAAATCACATTTGATATTAAATACAAGGCTTTGAAAAGAAAATATGCCGGCTTATATTCAATATCAAATTCTGAAACCAACAAATATCGTATTGGAAATAACGATATACAATATATCTTTCAAATTCCCATAACAATATCTGTATAGTCACGAAATTCAACATCGAAATATTCCGAAGATAATTTCGATTCAACTCCAGTCCAATTCACGTATTGGGAATATTGATTATTTTTAATAATTTTATCAAGGCCCGTACAGTCGATTTCCACCAATGGCCATCGAACTACACTTACAACGACCTTTTCAAAATTTGATTTGGACATAATTCCAAATCCAACCGTTAGATTTCAAATTTCTAATATTCATTGGAAAGCTCTTTTCGATAAGAACCCAACGGTTCCGGTTTTAGGAGAATCCGACGGTCGGATCTCCCGTAACGTCGATTCGAAGTCAATGGTCGAAATTCACGAACTGCCGCGGCGCGGCGCGTTCTATTCAGGCCATTATATATATTATATATATATATATTATATATATTTCGTCGATTTCCTTTTTAAAACATATTTTATAAATCGTTTTAACTTCGTTTTCAAAACCATTTCAACTCTATATTCAATTTCAAATCAAAATTGGATATTTCATATCATTACTATATAAATGATAATATTTTCAAAATGTTATATTTTGAAATAACTTCTTTTCTATATTCATTATAAAACGAATATAATCGATATAAATATCGTTCACGTCAAAATAGCGCAACTCTAATCAACACGGCTTTATATATTTCAATAAATCCGTTATTCTATTCAACAAATGAATATTTATTCTATTCAACACATGAATCTATATTTCTTCCAACACACGACTAATCTCAACACATGAGTACTGTCAACACATCACTATTCTTGTTATGTAAAATATTTTATAAAACTATGGTATCTATCGTTTGATTTTCAATTAGACTTCAACCGTAAAGTAGTTCTAATTTTAAATATGATAAAGATGTAAATTTCATTGTATAAAATATTTCACTCAACACATGAACATCGTCAACACATGACTATTTTTATATAATATTCATTATTTTCTCGATTGGAATGAGGCCCAATCAATCACCATATAACGTTAATTATATGGATTTCGTACAACACATGTATATAACAGCATTGAAAAATAATCAACCATCAACCAAAGTGCACTACACTGTATAAGCATCAAATATAGATATCTTACGCTTATAACAGCCTGTCAATCAATCGATCGACATATTTGATCAATCAGGATGAGTGAACTTCCAAATTTCATCCCGACACCCGTGTGGGGTTTCAAACAATCAAACACAGATTTTATTGGTGCAGTTGGGCGATGTGTAAAATTTATCGACCCAATCAATATCAGTCAAATCAGTGTATATAAACAAATCGGTCGATTTGTTTATAAATATTTATTTCTTTTCAGAAGAGTTTTATGCCGTTTCTTAACACGTTAAAAATTATATTTTTAACGTCAAAAATATTTATTTCAACACTTTACTATTTTTAACTAACACTTTTTATTTTTCAAAATTTCGGCGGCATAACGGCACGATACTAGAAACGGGACGAGGCCTAGCCTTATCCCCGGTCTAGTGAAGGCCCACGCCATTCACACATCAATCAAGTCCATTCAATTCGCCAAACAATTCAATTCAAACCAAATAATCTAACCAACTACACAACCAAACAATTAAACAAACAAGCCATCCATGGTCTGTGGATGACGGGTGTCGGGTGCTACTAAACACCGTCTACATCCTAGTATATATATATATATATATATATATATATATATATATATATAACTAGAAAAAGAGATTTTGAGTGAGAAGTTCTCACCAACTAGCTAATCCAATCATCTCGACTCTTCTTATGTAGAAAATCTTGTCGTTCTCGCCTTTTGTCACTTTCGTTGCCCGTAGCCGCTACATGTATAAAAATCACATTTTTATTATCTACATTATATAAAAATCTCATCTTTATATCTTCTATAAGCTAAAAATCGGATTTTTATCCTCTCTATAATATAAAGATCATATTTTTATTTATTTCATATGTCAAAACTGTAGAAGCTTTAAAACGGATAAACTCACTTTTTTTCTAACGCCCGGATTCGCTGTTTGGGTCCTAGAATTTGCAAACGAGCTTCAATCTTCACACCATCTTTTTTTCTAGCACAAGCACGCCATTCTGAACAACTTTTTCCTAGTGGTCTTCTTGCCGAAAATGTGCCATTTCGCCGGAAATCGCGAAAAGACAGCATTTTGACAGTGTTTGATCAGCAGACTTCGGACGCGTTTTCCCGACAACTCCGCAATGCAAAATAGGACTTATCATATACCAAATCGAAGAGAATTTCGTGCTCTACAACTTTGGTCTTGAGGAACTTTGGCTAGAAACGCACGGTTTGGGAGTTATTCGCGAAATACGGTCAGGGACTTATTTGCAAAACGGGCTATTTTGGTGAAAATGGGTTTTTGGGTGTAGCGGGGCCCACGGCCGGAATTGAGGGGGCTGGAGGGGGGGCGCGGGCCTGATGGACGTGGGGGAGGGTGTGGGTGGCGGTGGTGGGGCCCGTGGTGGCCGCGGTGGTGGTGGTTGGTGATTTGGGGCTTAGGGTTTGCAAATGGAGAGAGGAGGAGGAAGAGGAGGAGGAGGGGAGGAGGAGGAGGGGGTGCGGCGCCCGGAGGGAGGCTGGTGGTGGGCGGTGGAGGAGGGGCAGCGGCGGGAGGAGGGGTGGTCTCCATTTTTGAGTTTTTGTGAAGAAAGAGGAAGAGGAAGAAAGTGAAGAAGAAAAGGAAGTAAAAGTGTTTATATGCTAGTTTCTCGCGTATCGCCTGAACGCTAGCGATCTCCAATGGCCGCGGATTTCGGATACGAGATAGTAGACGTGAAGACGAGTCCAACGAAACAAGTTTCGTCGAATTCCGAGTTCGTTTGACCGTCCGTTAAAAATCACAAAAATGCTCAGATAAGCTCTAAAAATGCGATTTTGGCGCACCTTTTCTTCTCGCACGCTCACATGCTAACTCAAAAAATCAAGCCCTCTTGGATTTAACCATTATTAGATGATACGAATCTAGAAAAAAAAGTAGAATTGAATTCCGAGGTCGTATCAATAATGTTCCTTTGTAAAATGACTACTCGTTTTACCCCGAACTGTTTCAGCTCGCACGGCCACATACTAACTCCGTTCGATGCGCCATTTGGAACATAACAATAATTTGTCATTATGAATCCATAAAAATTTATCTCATCGAATTCTGAGCTCGTATGCAAAATTTCACTTTTTAAGGGCTATGTATTGTTAACCGAACAACTCCAGCCCATAGCCACTATCCCGGATATCGGAATATATCGAAGCTTATACTTTTCGGAGTTCTAAACGGCATTTTGAACTCAATGGAAGTGGTTTCGAGTCCAAATTCATCCGTATGCAAAATATGACCTTTTTGGCGCCGTATGTAATTTACATAGCGACTATCCTGAATTTTCAACTGGGCATAACTTTTGATTCCCGCTATAAAATTTCAATTATTCGGATTCGTTGGAAAGATATTCTCTATTAGATCCTAATGTTTTTGGTTTCACTAAAATCCGGATTGTTTTGCACCCGGTACATTCAATTGAAGTTTGAAATCGAATTATCGAACTACCGCGCCATTTTCAATTCTATTTATAATTATATATAATTATTTATATTCTAACGACGACGTATATAATATATACGTCGAATTATATTCAAAATAAATTTCTCGTCGATATTATTTAAAATAATTCATTTTAAATATTCAAAATTCGCTAAAATTGCCAAAATAAAATTTTCAAACTGGCTCGCATTTTCGGGTTATTACAAAAAGAGACGGCGGAATGATGCCCCGGTTGTTCAGGCGGACCATGGTCGTGCACATCAAGTCCGGAGTTGAACACGGGCAACGGTAGGTTTGGACTGTGCATCATGGTATGGTGTCAGAGGGTTACACCGTAGGGCCAGATACACCCTAGGGTGGACCCTGCACAGTCAACTACATTACATGATTAAGCCGCATGACACCGACACTTGACGAGTTAGGCTTATAGGGAGCCGATCGACTAGACTGTGTAGTTGGACCTTGATTTAGGTCACCTCATTATATTGGGCCAAGCTTGGGCCAAGGGATCAATTCTTGTTTTTACTTGACATGTTAGAATGCTAGTACACCCGTGGTGCAAAACTTAACCTTAATTATGCGATGACACCTTTATCTATCTTGTTAGTTAATCATCATGTCAGTATGTTGTTATCCTTATGTTCATCTCAGCTTCTCATGCCAGTTAACTTTACTAGTTCATAGACAGATAGTAGTAGGGCTTACCAGTCTTTTTGACTGACCTGTTTTCTTTCGCCTCTTTTCTTCCGTTTCCCCCCCTCAGGTTCTCAGGGTGGGAACATTGGAGCTTAGCTTGGATCTTTCTAGCTTGCTTACTGGATTTGCTCATGTACGGGTTTGGACATTGAGCTAGCTATGGTTTATCACTTCACTTTGGGGATAGTACTTTATGTATTTCAGTTTTTCAGTTTATGCTTTTATCTAGACTTTGTTTGTTGGAAAATAATAACTAAGTACTTTATTGTAACTTAACTGTGGTTTTGGAAATGCAAGTTTTATCCGCTGCTTTACTACTCTGTTTTACTTATATGTTCTGTCTTGCGATATCTGCATGCATGTTTACCTTGTTTAAACGCCCCTCCAAAGCTAGCGTCCTTGCAAGAGTGGCACTGGCGGAGGTGGGGTGTTACAGATACTTTCTATCTCAATTCATTTTCCACTAGACTGGTTTTCAATTCAATTTCTATTTTCTTTTACAAATTCTAATTTAATTTGTTATAATTCAAACAATCTTTCCCAGGGAATTTCAAATAGTTTAGCTTTTCTAAAATCAGCTATCCCTTTTCAGGATTTAAAACAACTTGCTTTTCTCAAAACAATTCAAAACAAAATATTTGGTAGCAATCCGTCACTTACAACTCGAAAATGAACACCGATGATGGTCGACTTCATCATCGGAATCTATTTTCTAGCGATCGAAGTGAGTTCAATACTATATCACTTTCAAAACTCATTTCTAAACATTTTCATTTTGAAACACATTTCCAAATACCATTTACAATGCTTGTAAACCAATTTAAAATCTCCAAGGATTTTAAAATTATCATATATTCAATTCAAATCCATTTACAAATACTTATTCTGATTTCCAGAGTTTAAATTCCAATTCTGAATTTAACTCGTATTTAATCCATCTAATTTCATATATTTCACCTATGTGAATTCTGATCGGTTATTTATAACCATTTAACCTTTTATAATCTTATTCGATCATAATATCAACCAACACATCTAATATATTATAATTCCAATATTAAACATTCTTTTATATCAAAATATAATTCAGGTAAAATTATTTCATTTACCCTCTTTTCAAACCATACAATGTCGGTTCATCGTATTCGAATGTTTAGAAACTCCTACCGATACAGTGGATCAAACTGATCGACCAAAACCAATAAACAACTCAACCAACAAATCTCCACAATATAAAACCATTTTATATCAAATAACAAATACATTCACTCGTATATATATATACACTCAAACTCAATCTAGGGTATTACTAACCCCATCTCTACTGAGTCATGCCACAGAGCCAAGGTAATCACTTAACCTTCAGTTCTGATACCACTGTAACGACCCGGGTTATCGCGACCATGGTTATCGACATGAACTCAATGTTGACATCCCAAGCATCAGAAACACCAGATAGTCCATGAAAGAAATTAGAGGGTGAGAATAGATAAGATAGAAACTTAGAATATAAGAAGAAGAAGAAGAACATACAACATCAGAGTAAATACGAATCTCACAACGGAACGAACAACATTTAAAAATAGATAATTTTGAAATAAAATCAGTATATGTATACAGTAACATTATCAGAGTATAACATTTACAACACAGCGGAAATAACTATAGCTATATAATCATGAAGCCTCCTGCTCCAAGCTCTCTAAGTATATCTGAAAAAACCTGACTACTTGAATGCCCGAACAAAATTGGGCACCCAAGAGTTTAGGTAAAACAAAACATAACAAACTCTGGGTCAGTCATGGGACTGGTATGAGTAAAACCATTTAAAACAGTTTGAGCAATTAAACGATATCTCATAAGACCACGCCATAAAACGAATGGGTATTTCCCTTATGAGAATCCAAAACATTTGATTTAACTTTCAAAATTCTTTTGAAAGAAATGATAAACTTTATATCAAAACTCTTTTGATATTATAATAATGTCTGTCAACCACAACTAAATAATCATCTAGCAGAAACACTTTCATCTCACGTTCTACATATACAGTATACAATCAAAACCGCGAGCACTTATTGGATAATGAATTACCAACTATGACAAGGTATGGAACCACCTTCCAATAGTGTACCTCTAGAGAGGAATACACTGGGTTCAATAAGAACATCTTGCAACCCGGCCACACATGACCGACCACTCATTTCGCTTGAGTGTATCAAATGTATATCACCAACAGTTGGGATCAACAACCGTTTCCCGAATGGCACAGCATCGAATAGATTAAAGAATGAAATGAATATCTCTAGAGAGGTGATAATACACCCTAATGGAATCAACCCACATAGCCATGCCGCCTGCCCGATTTTTGTCATTTCCTAGTTGTGTGGCTAAAGGCCATGCTTATCTCTAACAGATCACACAATTATTCACTTTGAATGTCACATCGTCATACCCGCCAAATCACAAATTGATTTCCCCAAAAATACAACAGGTATACAACTAAGAGAAATGAATTCCTCCACCACCAAACGTATATACGTTTGAAGAGATCAACTTACGTGATCCATTAAATATACTCTGTCATACATTCTTCCATACAGGTGGTCTTGGGACTGGACAAACCGAAGGCGCTATTCTGTAAATAGGACAGACCTGGCATAACTCCATCTTCAATTATCTTCATCATATTTGATCGCAATGCTAACGTCCATACAGAGTGGTTTTCAGATAATGAATCTAATCCCAGGCTCTCCGTATTGACGATGAAAAAATGGTCAAAAACTTCGATAGTCGGTGAGTTAACTATCAAAGAAAACACGTGTGCAAACAACGATATTATTTCCAAATGGAAATTCTATCGATCAATCATCATTTAACGTTTATCTCTTTAGTTCATTAATTTTTTTATTTCCTGTTTCCATATATTCAACATTCCTTATTTTCTAAATTTAGAAAATATACGTTATTAATCATTGGAAAACGTTTCCATCTTTTTTTCACGTATCACTGTCATATCAGTATTCTTCATCATCAAACATTTCATTTTTCTAGAATTAGAAAATATCTTTGATTATATTTGGAAAATGTTTCCAAAACTCACTTATTGGATTTAAACAGATGTTTAAATAAAACATCGCTATGCCAACTCAAACCATTACCTTCATCAACTAAATTCCCTTAACCAACCTTTACTATCGAACCTTAACCATTCCTTAGTTAAAAATGGAGTCAATCAAGTTGGGGTGTAACTACCTCTCAGACCTTAACTGAACAACATTTCTAACTTCGAAAATAGACAAAGTTCACCTTCTAAATCTTTAACTAACTTCCTTACGTAACTCTCGGATTCAACTTATGAATCCACTTCTTTTACAAAAATAATTGGATTATAACAATAGTGTTATAATCCCATGCTTCCAAAATATAATAACTTAAGTATAACTTTTATTTATTTATTTGGATAAATAAACAATCAATTAATTTATTTATATATAAATAAATAAATCTTGATTAAAAACGGAAAGTGAATAGTACTTTCCCGAATTCGATATAATCGAATTCAACGTATAATTCTCTTTTGAATAATCTCTATTCGATAACTCCTTTTCGAATAAACTATATTCGATTAACTATCTTCGAATAACTAATATTCGATAATCTCTCTTTCGAATAAACTATATTCGATAATCTTCTTTCAAACAAACTATATTCGATTAACTCTATTCAATTAACTCGATTCGATTAACTCTAATCGATTAACTCTAATCAATTAACTCCTTTCGAATAAACTATATTTGATTAACTCCTTTTCGAATAAACTATATTCGATTAACTCCTTTTCGAATAAACTATATTCGATTAACTCCTTTTCGAATAACTCTATTCGATAACTCCTTCCGTATAACATATATTTGATAACTCCTTTCGAATAACTAATATTCGATAACTCCTCTCGAATAACTAATATTCGATTAAATCACTTCGAATAACTAATATTCGATTAACTTACTTCGAATAACTAATATTCGATTAACTCACTTCGAATAACTAATATTCGATTAACTCACTTCGAATAACTAATATTCGATTAATTCACTTCGAATAACTAATAATCGATTAACTCATTAGAATAACTAATATTCGATTAACTCACTACAAACAACTAATATTAGATTAACTCACTTCGAATAACTAATATTCGATTAACTCACTTCGTATAACTAATATTCGATTAACTCGCTTCGAATAACTAATATTCGATTAACTCACTTTGAATAACTAATATTCGATTAACTCATTTCGAATAACTAATATTTGATTAACTCACTTTGAATAACTAATATTCAATTAACCCACTTCGAATAACTAATATTCGATTAACCCACTTCGAATAATTAATATTCGATTAACTCACTTCGAATAACTAATATTCGATTAACTCACTTCGAATAACTAATATTCAGTTAACTCACTTCGAATAACTAATATTCGATTAACTCACTTCGAATAACTAATATTTGACTAATTCTTTTCGAATAACCAATATTCGAAAATCTTTCTTTGAATAACTATAATTGATAGCTCTTTTCTTCGAATAAACTACATTCAATTAACTCCTTTCATTTCTCTACTCGAATAACTAATATTCGATTAACTCTATTCGACTAACTCTAATCGATTAACTCCAATTCAATTACTCTAATTCAAATCCACTTTAAACAATCTTCTCATAGCTCTTTTATATCTCATTAATTCCCTTTTATAATCCTATTTATTTTCCAAATAAATATTTTTTTATAATTTTATTTATTTAACAAATAAATATTTCCTTTTCAATTCTATTTATTTAACAAATAAATATTTTTTTCAATTCTATTTAAAAATGTTTTACAAATATTTCCTTTTCAATTCTATTTGTAAATGTTTTACAAATATTTCCTTTTTAATTCCATTTTTAAATGTTTTACAAATATTTCCTTTTCAATTTGTTTCACAAATATTTTCCTTTTCTATTTGTTCTATTTATCAAATGATAAATATTACTTTTATAAAATCCTTTAATTTTATAGTTATTTCATTTCAAATATACACTTCGAAAATTTCCATTTTTGCATCCCAGTATTTCTTATGGTATTTAAAACCCCATATAACAAGGATCAATATCATACAAACACCCATAATCAATAACAGATTATATATCACATCCTATATCACAATATATGAAACAAAACAGTATTTTAAATATTGAGAAATTCATTTGGATCCCTCCAACCGGTTTCCCTGCATCACAGATGTTAAACAATATAGTTAACATCGACTTCATTTCAATATGAAATATTCTGATAAACATAATCAATATTTGATTAACGATATATGTATAATTATATCGATATTTTCAACCAAACAGTCAACACACAGTAATCAATCATTATCTATAAGTTATTAAAATATGTTATAAAAATAGAACTGATAGAGTTAGTGAGTTTTATTCACATTGTCGTTAATCGTTAAATAATGATTACGGTCAGTGATTCAGATCGGGTAATTTATTTTGCAATAAATTGTAACGAGCTCCAATTCACTCCCAGTCTGTTCCACTGTGTACCCCTCATTCATACGATCCCGACGGATCCTGTTTTGTCCAATTTCGTTAATGTATGAGTAAGATACGCTAAATTAAAGTTAATACCTTATTTTATTTGAATTGAAATTTAATTAAATACTTAACTGGGCTTTACCATAACTTCTTCGGCCCATCTAACTTGAAAATACCCAGACCAGACCCGCTTAACTCTTCTTCCCAGATGAGAAACATACTGAACCCGCTCCTTACCATTTCCACATAATTGATCCCATTTTCCTCCATCATTTGATTAAAAACCAAACCAACATTTACCTTTTCACTAGAACTATACGGCCATCCCCATACTTCTCCGCCCGTACCAGTGAACCCCGCACATCTTCACTCTCCTCCACACGATTCCAGTATCCTCCAAAACCATGGCCAAACTATCCTCTCTAATATCACCTTAACTACATCATTAAAAATCTAACTGAAGACACCAAAATTCCTCTCATCCATTTCTTGTCAAGCCAACACCCATTTTAGAAAGCTCGAACAACATTTCAACCCTCAACGTGGAGGAACAAACCAAGTTCGCACCAAAATTCGTGCGACATTCTTATGAGCGGATTTCCACAAAAGCTCGCCAGAATGTGTAGTTCGGTCTCCAAAATCCAAAACCAAAGTCAGAATCGTAAATTAAAGCTTCGATCTTCCAATAGCCAGAACCTTAGCTCGCCTTGAGAAACTCCAGTGACAGAATGGATGTCGCATCCTTCAGTCAGCATACCAGATTGAAGAGAAGCCCGATGTGAAGCCAAATATATTTATGTTGTGATTTATGAAGTTTTCTTTGAATTGATTTTTGATTTTGCAACACACGATTTGGGTTTACAAAGGAAAGTGGTGGCGGCCAAGAACGCACTGACCCATAGAAGAAAAGTGTGAGGGTTTTTAGGATGTTAGGATACTTATAGTATAGATAGCTTATCTAAGAAGCTTCATATCTTTTTATATTAATTTATATTGTTACCGTTACTTTTATTTGTATTCTAAAAATCCTATGATCACATACGATACCCATATCTGATGAAAATGGACATACACCTACAGTTCGACATTACGGACCCAACGAAACTTGTTTCGTCAAATTCCGACTCCGTTTGCTCACACAATATATTTTTAAATGTCAAATTATCGACTGTATTTCACATTAAAATTCCGTACGACCACATAATGACTTCAAAAATGACAAAAATTGATATCTAACAATAATTTAATATTCCGGATCCAACAAAATTAGTTTTGTCAAAAATGGAGCTCGTTTCCAAAACTGGCTATTTTTAAAGCTCTAAATAAGCCCATTTAAATATTAATATATAAAAATAATAATTAAATTAATTATAAACAAATTTATATTATCGTATATATTCACAATAGAATATCATACAACTCCAACTGGATTTATAACTCGATATTCAAATCCCGGTTTAATCGATATTCAATTTATATTGAAAATTTCATTTATAATATATAAAAATCATTATAAATTATAGAGGAATTCCATAGCGACTTTCCTAAAATTTGATTTGGACATAAATCCAAATATACACAACGAAATCCAGATTTTTCTCTTCCATTAGAAAAATATACTTCACCAGCTCCGAACGTTTCTTGTTTCATAGAAATCCAGCTTGAAACGGATTCTGTATATTTGTTTAAAGTTCGAATGCCAAAGTATAAAATGCCGCGCCATTTCGAGCTCGATTATAATTATAATATAAATTATACATTCAAACTTTGTTTAAATAATATATTCGTTATTCGAATTCAATTCCAAACTGAATTATATATATTTTGAATTGTCCCATTCACACAATATTGCCAATTCTACTATTTTCGACTATTTCACAAATTAAATATATTATTCTTTTATTTTATTCAATTAAATATTCAATATTATTTAATTGAACATCCATATAAATCTCTAAACCATTATTTATATAATTAAATAAATTTATTATTACACCATAAAAATACGGGACATTACATTAAAGTTGAGGAAACACCGCAAAACAAGAAGACATGTACCAAGAAAGGACAACAACAACACCAGCAGCAACAGAAGAAAGGCGAAAATAAAGACAAGGGTAAGGAGAAAAGGAAGTGTCAATGTTGTGGGAAAGAAGGTCACTTGATCAAAGACTGTAAAAGAAGGAAGAACACTTGCTTTAATTGTGGAGAAGTCGGACACTTTGCTAGGGAGTGCCCGAAGAAGCAGGGATCACAGGGAAAAGATCAAAGGGCAGGAAATTCTAGAGGGCAGGTACATGCTCTCGCGATCAGTGCTCTTGACAGAGGCATAAAAATTTCTGCGGAAGGTTTAAATTCTCTTTCAAAGCATCCTTTTAGAACACTTTTTGATTCTGGCGCTTCACATTCATTTATATCTAGTTCTGTGGATGAATCTCTGCACTTAATTACTAGTATGGTAGTGGATCCCGTAATTGTCTCAAATCCCACTGGTGGTTTGGCTCATTTATCTATGATTTGTCGGGGTTTCTGGATATTTGTATTAGGCGTCGAGTTTGAATGCGTTGCATATGTGCTCAGGTTTATGGGCTATGGGTTGATTCTAGGAATGGATTGGCTTACCACGTATGGTGCCGTTCTAGATTGTGAAAAGAGGGTCGTTAGGATACTGTCTTGTCATGGGAGGACCCTCGAGATTTCTTGTGACCCCCAAGGGTCTGTTATGCTTAGTTTCCTAGAGTCTCTTGATGCATCCGTAGATGATTTGCAATTTGTCCCAGTAGTCCAAGATTATTCTGATGTTTTTTAGGAGGTTCAGGGCTTAGCTCCGAGGAGCGAGATCGACTTTCATATATATATCTGGTGGACAACGCAAAGCCAGGTTCTTTACCAGTGTGCTATATGGCTTCGAGGGAAAGGAGGGAGCTGAGTAAGCAAGTAGGGAAGCTATTTGAGAAATGATTTATCAGACGAAGCATATCTGAATGGGGTGCTCCACTTGTATTCGCAACTAAGGCGGATGGTTCGCTTCATTTGTGTGTAGACTATAGAGAGTTGAATAGACTCACAAAGAAGAACAGGCACCCACTTCCTAGGATAGACGACTTGTTTAACCAGCTTGTCGGGGCCTCGGTATTCTCTTAGTTAGACTTGGCCACGGGGTTTCATCAGTTGAGGGTGGCTGAGGACAGTATAGACAAGACTGTTTTTAGGACTTTGGATGGTTTATTTGAATAGCTAGTTATGCCTTTTGGGTTGATGTGACGAAAAGGAATTTCGCTCGATCCGAACCAGTCGCTAAACCGATCTAGACCGTTCGAAACGCATGATCGTTTCGAGAACACAACAAATCAGAACGCAGACGGAAGAACATTTCATTGTATATTACAACAATGCATCAGATTACAAGAATATACAGAGTATGAATGAATATTACACAGAAATATCAGAGATTACAATTACATTTAAATACATCGCAGCGGAAAATAATGCAATACACAACTAGAAGGAGATATACGGATACAAAGCTTTCCGGATATCGTTCCAGCTGCAAACCAGGATCCTGTGAATATAAATCTGCAAAACAAAAACTACTAGCTGCCCGTGTCAAAATAAGGGCACCCAGAGTTTAGGTTAAAACAATAAACTCCAGGTCAGTCATGGGACTGGTGTGAGAACTAAAACAGTTAATCTTTATTTTTAAAGTTAGGTAAATCAAGGGACCACGCCGTATAACACGGAACGGGTTTCCTCCCAAGAATACCAGTGCATAAAACGAACAGCGCAATGCTAAATAAAGAAAAATGAAGCTATTATAAGACCCAGGTCCTATCACACAATGCAACGCAAGCCGGGGGATAGGGTTTTTACCTTATAATAGCCAAGAATGCTTGATACGTTTAAAACAAATCATTTGATACTATAATAAGTGCATAGTGTTTAAAACAATTTCAATCATAAATATCAATCATAGGCGACATGAGCGTCCCATGCCACTATGTCGCCATATATAGGTTTACAAATAAAACCGCAAATGTCACGTATTTGGAAATTGGATTTCCATCTATGAACCGAGGCAAAAGATAGTCCTCAACCGATTAGAGACGCTCTAGCCCGCCCCTCAGGATCAGAGCTCGAGTGACCCTTGGATCGTCAGGGCCGGTCCACCGATGTGGATTAAAATGCCTGAACATGCGTTTCCCCACCCTTTGGGGTGTATATGAGCCAACGAATGGCTCCATCGGACCCGGATCGTCCGATCAAACCGAGGCGCCTCGCAACAGCAACAACCACACAGGTGAAAAGTATATAAATGTCAGGGCTGGTAGGTCACTGACACCACCCTAGCTAGAAAGAAACGCATGCCCTCCCTGATGTCCTCTCCCGTTTTTGGTTCACAACCGGGGTGTGAGGCTCGCGAAGTAAACGTTACACAAAGCTACGCCACAAAGGCCGTGCTTTGATCATCACCACAAGACTTTGCTTTTCAACAGAAGCCTTGATCAATTGCCACTTAGGCATGCCACACAGGCAATTCACTCCATGCGTTTGATATCCATCAATATATAACCCCTGAGCTCGTACGTCTCAGAGAAGGGCGTTAAGCAAGAGAATAAATTCTCCGCCGCCAAACAGATATATATTTAATAGAGATCAACCACACGAACTAAAATCCAATGTCAGACACATAGTCCATTTACAAGTCCGCTCTGGGTCTGAACGGAACCGGAGGCATCTAGCACCCCGCATATCCATCGATCTCCAAGTACGTCTGGACGATCACCAACTGTTTCTATCTTCTTGGGTGTATAGCCCAATTAAGATCATCAGTAATTATCCAAACGACGTGAAGACTTCCGGCCTTCGACCACCGTCTTCATCTTCGACACCACGTCGAATCAGTTATTCAGAATGGGATAAACCCGGTCTTTCCGAAAAACTCGCGTATATATTATAAAAGTGTTACACAAACACAACATACGCCTCATTCCAATTCAGAATATTCTTTTATTCAAATATTCCTATACTTTGGGAAAAGTTCCCATTAATTTTATCCAAGATAAATTCTTTAAATTTATTCTTTAATCTCCTTTGAATATCAATTCAAACTAGTCGGGATTAGCGAACCACACCGAAGTAATCATTTATTTTATTTCCCAATCCCAACCTATTCATCCCATGAAGTAAAACTGGTTATACTTCATATCTAACACCACGGTGTTATCGGTAAATTCAATTACCATTTCACGTTCAAATCTAATTAAAGATTTAACTATCGCCTGGAGTAAAACCGGTGATACTCCATTCTCGATCATTTCAATCTAATTAAAGATTCATTAAAACTCCACTTAGTTTTAATCGTTAACTGGGTTAAAGAATCAGTGTCATTTAAAACACAGTTCACGATAAACCCAAAATCACATTCCATTAATTATCAGGTTAAAGAACGAGTGTTATTTAAAACACTGTCCACAATAAACCCAAAAATCAATATCAATTCAATTCCAATTAAATATCATTTAATTGGTACACTTCATTAAATCTAAATAAAAGGATTTAATTTTTTTTTTTCAACTGGGTTCAAGAACAGTGTTAGTGAAGACACCATTCACGACAAACCCAAATCACATTTGATATTCAATACAAGGCTCTGAATAGAAAATATATCGGCTTATATTCAATATCAAATTCTACGATTAACAAATGTCGTATTGGAAATAACGATATAAATATATATCTTTCAAATTTCCATAAGAACATCTGTATAATCACGAATTCCAACATCGAAATTATCCGAAGACAATTTCGATTCAAATCCACTCCAATGCAATCATTGGAAATTCTGGTTATCTTTAAAACCCTTTTCAAATTCAATTTATTTATTTAAAAATAAATAGAATTATAATTCTAGTTCAAAGCTAGTTCATTTCGATAAAAATCTATTTTTATCTTTTCAAATATGGAGTTTTTCATCCCAATTCTTTCTAAATCATTTCTTATGATTTTACACAAATTATTACTATTTTTAATAATTTTATCAAGGCCCGTACAGTCGATTTCCATCAACGGCCATCGAACTGCACTTACAGCGACCTTTTTCAAATTTGATTTGGACATAATTCCAAATCCAACCGTTAGATTTCGAATTTCTAATATTCATTAGAAAGCTCTTTTCGATACGAACCCAACGGTTCCGGTTTCAGGAGAATCCGACGGTCGGATCTCCCGCAATATCCGTTCGAAGTCAATGGTCGAAATTTGCAAACTGCCGCGGCGCGGCGCGTTCTATTCTGGCCATTATATTATATATATAATATATACTTCGGCGATTTCAATTCAAAACGTGTTTTATAAATTGTTTTAAAATTCATTTTCAAAACTGTTTTCAACTTCATATTCAATTTCAAATCCAAAATTGAATATTCCAATTTAAATTCATTTCAAATTGATTTCAATTCAAATTGATTTCTAATTCAATTTCAGTTCGTTTTCAATTCAATTCACAATTTCAATTCGAATTCATTTCTATTCCATTTCAATTCGAATTCATTTATATTCAATTCTTTTCAAAATATCAGATTTTGAAATCACTTTCGATATTCATTATAAAATGAATAAAATCGATATAAATATCGTTCACGTCAAAATGGCGTCAATCTAATCAATACGGCTTCATATATTCCTATTTTCAAATATTCTATTTCAAATATTTCTTTTTCAAATATTTATATTTTAAAACTGGAATGAGGCCCAATCAATTACCATATAATGTAAATTATATGGATTTTCTACAACACATGTATATATCAACAACGATGAATAATCAACCATCATCCAAAGTGCATTCTACACTGTATAAGCATCAAATATAAATATTCAACGCTTATAACAGCCTGTCAATCAATCGATCGACATACAACTAAACAATCGGGATTAGTGTACGTCAAATATCATCCCAATACCCGTGTGGGGTTTCAAGCAATCAAACACAGATTTTTATTTGTGTAGTTGGGTGATGTGTAAAATTTATCGTCCCAATCAATGTCCTTCAAATAGGTGTACATAAACAAACCGTCCGGTTTGTAAATGAATATTTATTTATTCACATTCACGTTAAAAATTATATTTTTAACGATCAAACTATTTTATTCAACCTATGAATATTCTATTCGGTTCATTTATTAAATAAAATGTTATCTTTATTTTTCTAACTTATTTTTAGAAAAATTCGGCGGCATAACGGCACGATACTAGAAACGGGACGAGGCCTAGCCTTATCCCCGGTCTAGTGAAGGCCCACGCCATTCACACATCAATCAAATCAATTTCATTTCACCAAACAATTCAATCCAATCAAATAATCTAACTAATTTTTGCAATCAAACAAACAAGTCCATGGTCTGTGGACGATTGTGTCGGGTTCTACTAAGCACCGTCTACATCTTAGTATATATATATATAACTAGAAAAAGAAATTGAAAGGTGAGAAATTCTCACCAATAGCTATCCAATACCACGACTCTTCATTTAGAGAAATCTTCGCCGTTCTCGCCTTTCGTCACTTTCGTTGCCTGTAGCCACTACATATATAAAAATCACATTTTTACTTCGATGTTCAATATATAAAAATCACATTTTTACTTCGATGTTCAATATATAAAAATCACATTTTTACTTCGCTATGCAATATATAAAAATCCTATTTTTACTTCGCTATTCAATATATAAAAATCGAATTTTTACTTCGCTATTCAATATATAAAAATCGAATTTTTATTTCGCTATTCAATATATAAAAATCCTATTTTTACCTCCATGCTGTATAGATAAAATTTATATTTTATCACGCTATTTTTCACATAAAGATTTCTCCTTTTTACATATAAAGATCTCGCCTTTTTACATATAAAGATCTCGCCTTTTTACATATATAGATTTCAACTTTTTACATATAAAGATGATATTTTTAATATTTCTATCATGTAAAAATTATATTTTTAATTCTCTACACAAAAAAAAACCATATTTTTTTACATCCTCTACATAGTAAAGATTATATTTTTAGTACTTTAAAAATATAAAAATCATATTTTTAATTCTTCTATAGAGTAAAGACTATATTTTTAATACTTTAAAAATATAAAAATCATATTTTTAAAATGCTGAATATATTTTAAAATAATTCTACTTATAATTTTAAAACAATTAATGTGGTAAAAATAAAAGGAATTACCCTTAATTGCTGTGTTAAGGGGATTACTCCTTTGCTCTTCCTCCCGGTGTTCGAACCCGTGAAAACCAAGCCCCATTGCCGATCTTCGATTCAAGCTTCCATCTTCCTCCTACCACAGTTTCAAAAACCAAACCACCATTAGCTTCTCCTTCCCGGCCTCTTCGACCTTGGCACCACCGCCTGGAGCTCGAGCTCCTCCTCCCTGGTGCGGTTTCGTTTCCGCGACGGGAACTGGGTGCGAGCGGGCGCGATAGAAAAGGGAGGGGCGAGATCGAAGTTGGTTAGATTCGGGTGGAGATGGCGGATCGAGGGAGGTGGAAGGAGGCGCGATGTTGGTGAAGGCGTCGGCCATTTTTTCGTGGATCGATTTTTTTGGTGCTGAGAGAAAAAGGGGCAGCTGCGTTAGGTGATTGTAGGAAACAGGGTTTGACCATTTTGACTTGATATAGTATATATTTTATTTTATTTATTCCACAAAGCAACTTTTTATTTCGAATTCGATACCGAACCCACCGCCTGTCGTCCCTAGCGCTTCACCCCCATTCCGAACACAATGGGATATGTATCGTAGGCTGATTCGATCGTTTCGATCAGTTTCCATTAAATTTACATTTAAATCATTATATTGAATTTTAAACGTACATTTCAATTTACCGAGGTCACATACTAACTCTAAAAATTCTCGAAAAATATTTTCTAGCTTCGTATTGACGATACGGTCCTAACAAAACTAGTTTCGTCAAATTCTGAGACCGTTGGAAAAATGGCCATTTTCCAGTCGATTAAAATCAACTGAAACTGGTCAAACGCGTTTTTCTTTGCCACGCACACATATTGATTCGAAAAATTATGAAATTCGAAACCTAGCAATAACTTTACATCACGGATCCAACAAAAGTGGTTTCGTCGAAATCCGAGGTCGTTTGCAAAATCTCCATTTTTAAGGGCCTGAATTCCATAGTGACTATTCAGAATTTTCAACTGGGCATATCTTTTGATTCCCGCTATGAAATCTTGATTTTTCGGATTCGTTGGAAAGATATCATCAATTAGATTCTAATGTTTTTGGTTTCACTAAAATCCGGATTGTTTTGCACTCGGTACATTCAATTGAAGTTTGAAATTGAATTATCGAACTACCGCGCCGTTTTCAATTCCTTTTATAAATATAAATAATTATTTATACTCTAACGACGAACTATATAATATATATGTTCGATTTCTATTCAAAATAAATTTTTCGTCGATATTATTTAAAATAATTCATTTTAAATAATCAAAGTTCGCTAAAATTGCCAAAATAAAAATTTTAAACTCGCCCAGATTTTCGGGTTGTTACAATCTCCCCCACTTAAAACTTTTCGTCCCCAAAAAGGAACAAAGTCGAAAGTGGTTTGATTAATCAACTCTACATTCGATCTGGCTTCCATTCTCCAACTTTTCAGTTTCTGAGAATTTTCAAAAATTTCAAAAATTTGGCTAACACCCGGAATTTTTGAAAAATTTCTCCATAACCTCCCCTGCACCGAGAGCCACGGGAAAATCCCGAAATTGCCATACAGGCCTTCTGATCTCAAAAAGAAAAAGAAAAAGCCAAGCGGCTAGCCAATAGGCTCATAAAATCATCATCACCCAAACAAAACAGTAAATTATGTAGTAAACATGTACCTATTTGTCGGGCAAACAAATTTTATTCTCTGCTCTAGCCTCCTTGCTATGACCTGTTCAATTGAAGCACATGTATATGCAAACAAATGTGACCAATTTTCAATATAATTCAATATTTGATTCAGTTAGGCATAATGGTTCAAAATTATCAAACAAATAAACAAACAACACAAACATCAATCAATTTGTGAATTAGAGTTTGAAATTCATAACTTTGATATATAGTCGAAAATCTCATTTTTGATGCAAAATCACAACAATAAGCCCTATCTAATTTTGGTTCTCACACCAGTCAATAGGAAGTATATAGATATTACACGTTCGTCACTCGAATATAAATTTTAATGATGGAGCTCCATCATCAAAATCATCTCCGGGCGATTAGAGTGTAATTCTATATCTATCCAATATATCAAAACTTCGAATACACGCTAGCTAGGCGCATACGCAAAATCTATATATATTGGATTCTCCTAATCAATATAAAATAAATAATCAAATACGAATAATTGATTTAAATTTTCAAAACAAAATTGGTTTTCATTTTAAAAATATACTCTCCACACTCGTTCTAGGATACTACTGATCCTATCTCTAACGAGTCATTCCCATTGGATATTACTAATCCAATATCTGATGAATTCTTTCGTATGGTTCTAATGTGTCTTGTTCTCTGAGCTTTGTAAACCAAAGCTCTGATACCAACTGTGACGAAAAGGAATTTCGCTCGATCCGAACCAGTCGCTAAACTGATCTAGACCGTTCGAAACGCATGATCGTTTCGAGAACACGACAAATCAGAACGCAGACGGAAGAACATTTCATTGTATATTACAACAATGCATCAGATTACAAGAATATACAGAGTATGAATGAATATTACACAGAAATATCAGAGATTACAATTACATTTAAATACATCGCAGCGGAAAATAATGCAATACACAACTAGAAGGAGATATACGGATACAAAGCTTTCCGGATATCGTTCCAGCTGTAAACCAGGATCCTGTGAATATAAATCTGCAAAACCAAAACTACTAGCTGCCCGTGTCAAAATAAGGGCACCCCGAGTTTAGGTTAAAACAATAAACTCCAGGTCAGTCATGGGACTGGTGTGAGAACTAAAACAGTTAATCTTTATTTTTAAAGTTAGGTAAATCAAGGGACCACGCCGTATAACACGGAACGGGTTTCCTCCCAAGAATACCAGTGCATAAAACGAACAGCGCAATGCTAAATAAAGAAAAATGAAGCTATTATAAGACCCAGGTCCTATCACACAATGCAACGCAAGCCGGGGGATAGGGTTTTTACCTTATAATAGCCAAGAATGCTTGATACGTTTAAAACAAATCATTTGATACTATAATAAGTGCATAGTGTTTAAAACAATTTCAATCATAAATATCAATCATAGGCGACATGAGTGTCCCACGCCACTATGTCGCCATATATAGGTTTACAAATAAAACCGCAAATGTCACGTATTTGGAAATTGGATTTCCATCTATGAACCGAGGCAAAAGATAGTCCTCAACCGATTCGAGCCGCACTAGCCCGCCTCTCAGGATCAGAGCTCGAGTGACCCTTGGATCGTCAGGGCCGGTCCACCGATGTGGATTAAAATGCCTGAACATGCGTTTTCCCGCCCTTTGGGGTGTAAATGAGCCAATGAATGGCTCCATCGGACCCGGATCGTCCGATCAAACTGAGGCGCCTCGCAACAGCAACAACCACACAGGTGAAAAGTATATAAATGTCAGGGCTGGTAGGTGACTGACACCACCCTAGCTAGAAAGAAACGCATGCCCTCCCTGATGTCCTCTCCCGTTTTTGGTTCACAACCGGGGTGTGAGGCTCGCGAAGTAAACGTTACACAAAGCTACGCCACAAAGGCCGTGCTTTGATCATCACCACAAGACTTTGCTTTTCAACAGAAGCCTTGATCAATTGCCACTTAGGCATGCCACACAGGCAATTCACTCCATGCGTTTGATATCCATCAATATATAACCCCTGAGCTCGTACGTCTCAGAGAAGGGCGTTAAGCAAGAGAATAAATTCTCCGCCGCCAAACAGATATATATTTAATAGAGATCAACCACACGGACTAAAATCCAATGTCAGACACACAGTCCATTTACAAGTCCGCTCTGGGTCTGAACGGAACCGGAGGCATCTAGCACCCCGCATATCCATCGATCTCCAAGTACGTCTGGACGATCACCCACTGTTTCCATCTTCTTGGGTGTATAGCCCAATCAAGATCATCAGTAATTATCCAAACGACGTGAAGACTTCCGGCCTTCGACCACCGTCTTCATCTTCAACACCACGTCGAATCAGTTATTCAGAATGGGATAAACCCGGTCTTTCTGAATAACTCGCGTATATATTATAAAAGTGTTTGTGTAACACAACATACGCCTCATTCCAATTCAGAATATTCTTTTATTCAAATATTCCTATACTTTGGGAAAAGTTCCCATTAATTTTATCCAAGATAAATTCTTTAAATTTATTCTTTAATCTCCTTTGAATATCAATTCAAACTAGTCGGGATTAGCGAACCACACCGAAGTAATCATTTATTTTATTTCCCAATCCCAACCTATTCATCCCATGAAGTAAAACTGGTTATACTTTATATCTAACACCACGGTGTTATCGGTAAATTCAATTACCATTTCACGTTCAAATCTAATTAAAGATTTAACTATCGCCTGGAGTAAAACCGGTGATACTCCATTCTCGATCATTTCAATCTAATTAAAGATTCATTAAAACTCCACTTAGTTTTAATCGTTAACTGGGTTAAAGAATCAGTGTCATTTAAAACACAGTTCACGATAAACCCAAAATCACATTCCATTAATTATCAGGTTAAAGAACGAGTGTTATTTAAAACACTGTCCACAATAAACCCAAAAATCAATATCAATTCAATTCCAATTAAATATCATTTAATTGGTACACTTCATTAAATCTAAATAAAAGGATTTTTTTTCAACTGGGTTCAAGAACAGTGTTAGTGAAGACACCATTCACGACAAACCCAAATCACATTTGATATTCAATACAAGGCTCTGAATAGAAAATATATCGGCTTATATTCAATATCAAATTCTACGATTAACAAATGTCGTATTGGAAATAACGATATAAATATATATCTTTCAAATTTCCATAAGAACATCTATATAATCACGAATTCCAACATCGAAATATTCCGAAGACAATTTCGATTCAAATCCACTCCAATGCAATCATTGGAAATTCTGGTTATCTTTAAAACCCTTTTCAAATTCAATTTATTTATTTAAAAATAAATAGAATTATAATTCTAGTTCAAAGCTAGTTCATTTGGATAAAAATCTATTTTTATCTTTTCAAATATGGAGTTTTTCATCCCAATTCTTTCTAAACCATTTCTTATGATTTTACACAAATTATTACTATTTTTAATAATTTTATCAAGGCCCGTACAGTCGATTTCCATCAACGGCCATCGAACTGCACTTACAGCGACCTTTTTCAAATTTGATTTGGACATAATTCCAAATCCAACCGTTAGATTTCGAATTTCTAATATTCATTAGAAAGCTCTTTTCGATACGAACCCAACGGTTCCGGTTTCAGGAGAATCCGACGGTCGGATCTCCCGCAATATCCGTTCGAAGTCAATGGTCGAAATTTGCGAACTGCCGCGGCGCGGCGCGTTCTATTCTGGCCATTATATTATATATATAATATATACTTCGTCGATTTCAATTCAAAACGTGTTTTATAAATCGTTTTAAAATTCATTTTCAAAACTGTTTTCAACTTCATATTCAATTTCAAATCCAAAATTGAATATTCCAATTTAAATTCATTTCAAATTGATTTCAATTCAAATTGATTTCTAATTCAATTTCAGTTCGTTTTCAATTCAATTCACAATTTCAATTCGAATTCATTTCTATTCCATTTCAATTCGAATTCATTTATATTCAATTCTTTTCAAAATATCAGATTTTGAAATCACTTTCGATATTCATTATAAAATGAATAAAATCGATATAAATATCGTTCACGTCAAAATGGCGTCAATCTAATCAATACGGCTTCATATATTCCTATTTTCAAATATTCTATTTCAAATATTTCTTTTTCAAATATTTATATTTTAAAACTGGAATGAGGCCCAATCAATTACCATATAATGTAAATTATATGGATTTTCTACAACACATGTATATATCAACAACGATGAATAATCAACCATCATCCAAAGTGCATTCTACACTGTATAAGCATCAAATATAAATATTCAACGCTTATAACAGCCTGT